>VUYV01000011.1:2619582-2652707 GCA_008711295.1 Anarhynchus alexandrinus | reverse complement strand
AGACTACGCGCTAATTTTGTCAAACAACTGTGGTGGTGGAGTGCCACCTAGTGATGTTCTTCCTTACAACAGCATGGTGTGAAAGGGAACACATTTCAACACCCACACTTTCGGGCTTTCCTTTATCAATCCTTCTTATCGTTACCTTCCAGTGTCCACAAGGTTCATTTTACACTTCCCAGAAGACATGTACTGTCATGGTCCCTGCCCCAAATTGCTTACATTCTCCTGGGTGACGTTATGATGGGATTTTACTCTGTGTATTTATATCTCTGCAGTAGCCCATAAATTCTTACACTCAGGAAGCGATGGCTTATCATTTTCGTGCCACTACAGTTTAAAACATGCATTAAATTAACTGCCTGAGGGTTGTGACCTCAAATAAATCAGTGAGCAAATATTTCTTCTCTAGTAACCCTTTCTACACACGCACAAACACACTCCACTGATGTGAACCTCTCTTGAAACAGGTGATTCTGCTTATTTACCATAAAGTACGGGTATCTCTTGAACGAAGTCAGATAGTCAAAGAAATAAATAACAATCTTTTCAATGAACTGAAACTTTCTGGGTCTGGCTTGTCCCTGCTGTTAATGGAGATTTATTTCTTTTTATTTAAGGTGATTTATTTATTGTTTTCTTCTTCTGTGGCTGCGGGAGTGTTTTGCTCTTACTAGCAGAGCTGGGAACATAGGCTCAGCTTAAAAGGGAGCATTAAGAAGTGATCCCACTTCAAGAGCTCCATCTTGTCTAGAGGTTCACTCTATGACATGAGCACGTCATTTATAGCCATGATAGTCACAACACTATTGCAGGATAGCAGATGTGGTTATTTCCACTTTACTGATGAATATAAAGCACAGGGAATTTTAAGTGGCTGGTCCTAAGCTACAGGAAATTCTTGTGGAGGTCAGAAACCCAGATGTCCTCTTGAGTGTCAGTCCAGCTCCTTGGTCACAAACCTGTCGAGGCATTCTGTAGGTTCCTTGCAAAATTAATCCAAAGTAAATATTTGAGTCTTGTCACAGATTTGTGTTCTGTTTGCACTTAAAACTATGCACTGAGAGTTGTGGTGTTTTAAGGCATGGTGGCTGGCTTATCTAACATGAGCTTTAGCGTGAGTTATCACAGACTCCTAACACAGTCATTCCACTATGTCTGCACTGCAGCTAGAGGTGCAGCTACCATGACGGTGAACTCATCAAATTTGAATGAATTTAGCTCAAATAGCACTTGTCATAAAGCCCAGCCTATACAGTCACCCTTAGAGGGTCTCACAGGACACAAATCACCAGGAGTTTGGAAAACAGAAGCTCATGGGAATGCCTCAATAAATGGTTATTCTTTTTGGACACATTTATGCTTTTACCCACAAGTGTAAACATGAACCTAAAGCACAAAGGTAACTACCTCCCTTCAGATGTTTCCACTCCTGCTTTGTTCTTAAAGCCATAAGAAAGAGTATAATAAATATACTCTTGGTATATTTGTAAATTTGTAAGTTTGAACGTGGGTTTTTTTTTGTTATATCATATAATCTCTTCTTGTTTTTCTTTTTTCTTTTTTTTTTTTTCATTTCTGAACATATCCCCTTCCTCCAGCAGTATTTTGCTAGTAAAATTAAAATCATGTCTTTTGACATGTGGCTGTTTTGTTTTAAAGGCCTGCAAGTTTGGTCCTTTTGAGAATATGAAATTCTAGAATCAGGGAATTTATCATGACCATCCTCCTGGTAATTTTATTATGTAAGAAACATCTACAAAAGAAAATGAGGAAAAAGAAAAGCACAAAATTTAGAAAAGGAACTTTATTTTTTTTTGTTAGAAGTGTGCTTTGAAATGAGTGAAACTGTGTTTCAGCGTGTAGGATATTTTGTAAATTAAGTCATACATATCAAGAATAGGTTATAAAATGTGTATTATTCTCCGGTTCTAACTGTAAATTCAGACCATTTGAAAGCATCCATAAATTGCCTATTTTGCCATGTAATCAGTAAAATGAAGCACTACAATTCAGGCTTCATTAAACCAGGAAGAGAAAAAGTTTTCCATCATCATGATTAGTTTCAAGTGGTACTTTAAGGTCATAACCAACATCCATTCTGCTAGGGAATGTACACATTGTACAATACATTGCCTGCCCTAAAAAGCTATCAGATGAAACAATTTGTGACCCCATAGAGATAAAAACAACTATTTCAAGGGTTAGCTGGGATTGGAGCAAACAGCAGCAGCTGGTACTTGAGCACTATCAAGCATTGGAACAGGCTGCCCCGGGAAGTGGTGGAGTCGCCATCCTCAGAGACATTTAAAAGATGTGTAGATGTGGTGCTGAGGGACGTAGTTTAGTGGTAACTTGGCAGTGTTAGGTTAACGGTTGGACTTGATGATCTTAAAGGTCTCTTCCAACCAAAATGATTCTATGTCACAGCTCTCCAAGTGCAGAGCCACCATCCTGCGTTCCCTTGTTCCACACCATGGTTTGTACAAAATTTTTCACATGCACAGGCAAGCTAGTGTGAATCGTCAGGTGCAATGAAATGACAGAAGCCAGGCTCCAAATGTAGTTTGTGCCCCAAAACTGCACAAATCCCCTTTTATCACAGTCCAGAGGACCAACCCTGTCCCCTCATGCCTTGAGGGTAAATCTGAGGGAGCTGCTGCACCTTACCGACACCAATGCTCTCCCCAGGGGGCAGCTCCTGGCCTTTCACGTCAAAGGGGAAATATTCCTCGGTGTCGTTGATTAAAATCCCTGATGGCTGAATTTCGACAGCAAGATCACAGAATCACAGAATTGTCTAGGTTGGAAGGGACCTTTAAGATCATCGAGTCCAACCATTAACCTAACACTGCCAAAACCACCACTAAACCATGTTCCTCAGCATTACATCTACATGTCTTATAAATACCTCTGATAAGATAAGGATAGGAGTGTCTTTACAAATAAAGAAGTTAGCTGAAACTGCAGAAGTTAGATAACTGAAAAAAGCAAAAGTTGAACTTTTCACCTTTTGAGTTTAGTGTGCTTGCTTAATACGCTTATGAAAATTAACCTCTCCACCTCTGGGTGGCATAAAGTTAGAGTTAATGATACATGCGACATATGATATGTATGATGTGAGGAGAGGAAAATAAGTAGTAGGTGGACCAGGAAGTCTGTACCTTCCAAGTACTTCAGCCAACGGGGAAAGGAAGAGGGTCATATGCGGTCGGGGCGTTAGGATAAAAGGAGGCTGCGTCCTCTGGCAATTTTGAGAGACACCACAGGGGTATGCCCTAGTGGACTTTCCCTTTATTCAAATAAAGTAAACTATTTCCAGGACTCCTCTGTCTCCTTTGTGAACACCGACCTCTGGCAATGAGGTTTTCTGCACACCTCCAGGGATGGCGATTCCACCACTTCCCTGGGCAGCCCATTCCAATGCTTGACAACCCTTTTGGTGAAGAAATTTTTCCTAATATCCATCCTAAACCTCCCCTGGCGCAACTTAAGGCCATTTCCTCTTGTCCTATCACTTGTTACTTGGGAAAAGAGACCGACCCCCACCTCTTTACAACCTCCTTTCAGGTAGCTGTAGAGAGCGATAAGCTCTCCCCTCAGCCTCCTTTTCTCCAGACTAAACAACCCCAGTTCCCTCAGGTGCTCCTCACAAGACTTGTGCTCCAGACCCCTCACCAGCTTTGTTGCCCTTCTCTGGACACACTCCTGCACCTCAATGTCTCAATGGCCCAAAACTGAACACGGTATTCGAGGTGGGGCCTCCCCCGTGCTGACTACGGGGGGACGGTCACATCCCTGGTCCTGCTAGCCACACTATTCCTGAAACAGAGAGCTACTTCAGTTTTTAATTCATTTGTGGAGAAAGGAGATGACGTGGTCAGCTGCAACAAGAACGGCTATGACTTCCCCGGAGGCCGAAGGGACGCGGGGCGGGTGGTGCGTGTGTGTGACCAGGGTCTTGTGCAGGGCCGCGACGGGCCTCTCGGAGTACCCCCTGCGCCGCGGGCCCACAGCGCTGCGGGGCACACGGAGACCGCAGGGCCCCGGGGGTAAACCCGCCCTCCGCGTCCCACGGGCCGCCCCCGCCGCCCCAACCGCCCGCCCGGCTCCGCCCGCCGCCGTTGCTACGATACGGCGCGGCGGCCTCCGCACCGCCGCGGCCTGAGGCCGCCACAGCACCGTCACCGGCCCCCGCCCCGGCCTTTCCGGCCCCCAGCCCGCCGGCAGCATGGCTGAGGTGAGCTTCCCCCCCTCACCCTCTTTTCCCCGCCTGTTTTTTGGACAGGACGAATGCTCTACTTCAGAATAAGCCCAACGACATCATCTATATATCATCTGTATCTATACACTGCATCTATGCGGCGAGTTACTTCTGTGAGCAGAGCTCAATTAGATCCTCTGTTGGAAGTAGGAGCAATCAGGCTTCTTGTACATAGGCAATAATCACACTGAAATTTTAGGAACACCTGCTACTTTTAAGATCATGGGTCTGATTCTCCCCCCTCTGCCCCTATATGCTGTTACCTCTGTTCTTTTAACTCTGTTTATGGTCACAAACGTAAACGAGATCAAAACTGAAGGTTTGACGTTGGAGAGGAGGATGAAACAAGAAGAACCCCAAATTCATTGCCATCAGCGCCAGAGCAGGTTTGAAGGGATTACACACCAAGCTTGGGCCATGCCGCCCCGACCTCCCTTGCAGCCAACAGGAGCCTGGGTTTTAATATTCGAGTTGCCTTTCCTCTTTTCCCGTTGAAGTTTCTGACACACAAAACCACCTCAAATCAGAGCCTTGGCAGGGAGGGGGGATTTGAAGCCTGTGCCTCTGCCTCAGCGTGTCACACGGCCTGACCTTTCTTTCAAGTCGTAAGGGTCTGTTTTTACCTTTTTAATTTCAGGTTTTCCAGGTAGTGTGAACTTATGTACTACCCCCCCCCCCAAAAAAAAAAACCAAACCAACAAACCACCCCAAACAACAAAACCCAACAAAACCAAACCAGCAATGAAACAAATGAAACATCATTTTGCTCTCAGAATTTAATTTTTTTTTAGAATTTTGAAAATTCTCACCTTTAAACTGTTTGTGTTCAAATGGTGAGTAGGGGCCTGACCATTTTTTAAATAGCAGTCTATTGGTTTGGGGGGGAGATATGAGGGCAAATTTTTAAGGTTGTGGGAGCTGTGCATCTCATTGCCTCTCCTCTGCGAGGGGGGCTCACCATATATCCATGGCTGGCGCTAACACGAGAGATGTTTTCCTATCCAAGTGAGTCCACCTCTGAGATGCGATTATAAGGATATTCCTAGGCTTCAGATTGCAGTGTAGAGACATTCCAGTCAGTTTTGAGCAAGCGTGAGTAATGGCAGCAATGTATTTGTGACAGCATGCGACAGCATGTGGGCTGATTTATCTTGCTAACTCCCGAGAAGTGGCCATACTGCCTCCCCTTGGTACGATTGTGTTCTGTTGAAGGGTATAATGGAGGCTTATTTTAAGCTGTTTTGAAAAATATATGTGGAATTTGGTGTCCAGCAACCGAGCTGGCAAAATTTGGCATCAGAACTGAGCTAGATCAAAAATGTCCCTTGTGAAAGGTTTAACAGTAGCATTTCCTGCAGAGGAAGGATTGGCTTGCCTTGGCATTACTGGCGCTTTCAGACACGCTTATCTGCAGGTGATTTGCTGGCACTATCTGCATAGAAAGCATAAACTAATCAGACTTTAGAGTGTAGAGAACTGGGAAGAACTGAGGCTAAAATACTGGGCTTCCTGAATAGTTGATGTATTATTTAAACACTATCACAATGATGATATTTTATAGACCTATCTTTAAAGTAGTTGTGGTACTCAATTACAGGAACTCTGACTGTTAAAGCACAAGTTATTTCAGTAAAATCGGGGGAGATCTGTTTGAAAAATGGCCTGCAATGTGCATATCATATGCTAGCAAGAGAACTGTTATTTCAGAAAATTTTGTCATGATTTCTTAGTAGCTGTTACGCACTCGGTATATTGCTTTTTTATATTTTGGAGTCATAAATGAGGTTTTGAATTCCTCCTTGTTGATTATCTATCTCATTTCATTCAGGAAAAGACTGGCAAGCCATATCTAGAAGAAAGTGCATTTGAAGCACTGGAAAAAGACTTCCAAGATGTCATCAATCTACTTAAGGGAGATAAAACTCTGGAAAAATTCCGAATAGAATATGAGAAGCTCCATGCTGTTATGAAGAAGTCTCATGAAAATGAAAAGCGTCTCATGGAGAAATGCAGGGAGCTGAATGCTGAGCTTGTGGTGAATTCATCTAAAGTAGCTGCACTCACAAAACTCTCTAAAGATGATCGGGGAACTATATCATCATTGAAGACGGTAAAGTTTTGACTAGAATTAAATATGATCTGAAATTGTTAATGAAAAACTTGGCACTAAGGAAAGTATCTACAAAACCACTTTATTTTATGTAGAGAAGTAGCTGGAGGACTAAGTACAAAGCTGGCATCTCCAGTTCTTTAACCTCTGCTTTGCTACCAATTGCTTTGTTTCCTCAACCTGGTATTTTTACAGGTCCCAGTCAAATTCTGTGTTTATTTGCTCTAAACCAACTCCATCACCTTTAAGTACTCACTAATAGTTTTTGTTTAAGCTTTCGCTCTGGAAAATAGCATATTTTCAACTTAATATTTTTGAACAGCTGCTTGGATATTTACTATTGCCAGAACATAAAAAAATCTACTTACTTGCTGAAATATGGATTGTAGACCAGGGAAGTGTCATAAACTCATATAAATAAATGTTTCACAGTGTTTTTGAAAAGGAATCCTATATAGCATTTCAGTGTGATTTTACCAATTTACTCTGATGTGTTCTTTGTTATTATTGATTTGAACTCTGTCAAATCAAAGTGCTTGACTTGTTAAAAGCAGTCAGTGTTTTTAGACTTACAGTGAGGTTTGACGACGAGAAATGTAAAGGTGCCAATTGATCAGAAGACTGTATTTTGAACTTTTTTTCCTTCTGACGGTTTAAAAACTTAGGCTGTCGTACCTAGCTAGGCTTTAATTTAGCATTTAGTTGAGAAACCACCATGCCTTACAATAAAGTGTTTTCTTCCAGTAAAATAAATTCAGTTAACAATCCAGAGTGATCTATGAGCACTACAGAAACAGAAGTTCTTTGAAATGAAGTTTCTTGTCCTTAGAAATATGAAGAAAATACACTCAGAGTAAATATAAATAGCAGTGCTGTCATTCTATGGCTGCAGTTTGCAAGCCCATGGTACTGCTCAAAGCATCCTCAAGGAGGAGGAAAACTGCGTAGAAAATCTTGTTGATTTTCACTGCTGCTAATCAAAACCTGGTAGATGGGTGTCAGGAACCGCAATGATCCTTATCATTTTCTTTCCGCTATTACATGGCAATACTCTGAGTGTGAACAGTAGCAGAGGCAATCCATCAAGATGTTCCCAAGCTGAGGAGACATTGTCTTAGTAATGTCATAAAACTGTGGAGCGGAAGAGTAGAAAAAATAAGAGCCTTTCCAATTTCAGCAGCTAATTTAAAGCTCAGGCAAGGTATGGCTTAATGATACCACCTACTATTGAACCAGCTGAGATTTTGGAGTGAAAAAGCTGCTTGACAATATGATCCTATTAGAAATGATGTGCAACGCACAACATGGGACATTTCAATTCTAGTGGTGTACTGTGGGATAGGTAAACAGCACCGATACTTTCTCAATTTGGGTATGGGAATTAGTCTTTCCCTTAAATGTTCAGGAACTATTCAGATATTGTTTAAAATGTTCATGTTATGTTTTGGTGTTTTGTTTGGTATACCTTTCATATTTCATGTTATTCTCCTTTCTGAAGGTAAGTTCCATTACAGCTGTAGTATTTCACTACAGTCTTATAACATTCAAAAAATGTGTTTTGCAAGTGCCCAAGGCAAGCATTGAGGAAAGTTCAAGTGCTAAAATAGCAAAGATTATATTCTTCCAAATTAAACAAACAATCTGTTCCACTGTTTAATTATTTACAAAAGATAGGAGAATCCTGGTGGGGCTGTTCTTGTAAAAATGGTATAGTTGCTTCAAATTAAGGCCCTAAATCTTGGTGACTTGATGGGTCATCAGGGTAACAGGTGCACAGCCTCCCTCTTCTAGGTCATTGTTTCATATACAAATAAAAGTTGCAGAAGCAAAATTTTTCTCTATGTGAAGCCTCTTTTTAATCAGTAGGATTTGTTTAGGGGCAGGGGTTAGCTACACAGATCAGTCGCTGGTAGGCCCCAAGTCAATAATAATCAATAGTTGTTAACTGTCCGATAGTTGTTCAGTGCTCTGTTTTGTAGTTTTAATAAACTGGACATAATAGTCTGCTGTTTACAGTCATATCAAAGGAGCAAAGTGCCAAGAAGAACACCAAGGGAATACAATTCTCTTTTTCATTGATAGGGATAAAATCCACAAAGCTGCACTGGAAGAACCCCAGGAAGGGAATTTATAGGAGCTTGTACTGCCCTGCTTGGAATTACCAAATTTTCAATTTCCAGGGGTATCAATCCAATATACTAAGAAAGCATTTCAGTAATTCTCAGTTTCTGAGCAGTGAAACTGCTGTGATCTTTTGGGGTTTTTAACCACAATAAAGTAAGGCAGTCACACTTTATGAATTCTACTTCACAATTTCCAGAGTTCCAGTACCTCTCCAAAAGTTTTTGAATTATTCTAACTACAAACATCCAGCGTACTTCCATCTTTAATTATACAATAGACTGCAATGCACGTTACCTACCTAACCACGTACTGCAATCACCCAGTGATGCTGACATACTCTGCATTATTTCAGTTCCCCTCTCCACTGAGTAATAATGTGAATATTTTCTCAATGAAGGCTTCCACTGTCAAAAATTTCCTCCGCTTTACTTTTGAATTTAAAGGAAGTAATCTGTTGATCCGCTACTCAAAGCAAAAAACACAACCAAGAAACAACTACAATAATGCCCAGTTTTGCTGTTGCTGGTCTTTTATTAATAGGGCCATCATCTGTCCTTGCTAACCTCATTGATGAAAATGGGTTTTATCAACAGAAATTCAATAAAATTGCTTTTACATATTGAAAATAAGATAAAGTTCAAAAAGCACAGCTTAGGGTGACTTGAAATCACTGTTTATCTGAATGGTCTCATTGACTTCAGGGGATCACTCTTGCGAATACTCAACAGAACAAAATACTCACTGAAGCCAGTAAGACCTCTCAGAGGGCATATTGATTTTATTCACCAGTTCTATCCCCCAAAACTCCAATCTTAATGATTTAATTCACCAATTTTAATCACAGTCTAATCAGCCAGCAGGAAGCTTTGATTTAAGTAATCAGCTTTAATCTTATTTTCCATTTGCATTTTTCTAGAGAAAGGTTGGTTGCCTCTCACTGGTTGGCAAGTCTGAAACATGTTTATTTACAGCTATATTTTATGCTTTTCTGCCAGTCAGGATGATACACTATGTCTTCATACCATTATTTCAGACTATTATGCATTTATTTAAATTTCATAATTGAACATTTTTATCTAAGATAATAATGAATGAAAAATTTATTATTTATCAGATGATACTTTATGTGTCATCATTGCTGCATTTGAATAGAAATTAGAACTCAAAATGTGTAAAATGTAGAAATTGACTTTAATATTTAAAACTGTTTAAGTATGCTTGATACATAAGTGAAAAGCACATTTTTTTAAGCTAAATTTTGAACCAAGTAGTTTATTAAGTAATGAAAATACTGTTTATAGGTGGTGAATTTAATTCACTATAGTCTCCTTCAGAATTTCTGAACAACTAAAGCCCACGGTTTAACTCTTTATTAATAGGTTGGGGAAAAAAAAAAAGAAGAGTGAACATTCCCGATCTTTAAGCACCAGATGGTTTCTCAAATTTGGGTATTCTGAACTAGTTGAATAAATAAAATGAAAATGTATTCCCTCTCCAGTTTGAAGAGGCTACAGATGTTATATTTTGTGTTAGCTTAGAGTAGGTTCTGGTAGCGTGTTACTTCTGCTAGTTCGATAGCTTGAATTTTTAAATTAGGCAGTAAACAGCTAAATACTACATTTATTTGATTTAAAAGAGTTCAATAAATATATTAACAATATACCATAATATAGGTGTCATCATTTTGAGTTTAATGTTTAAAAGGCTTTTTTAGAACCAAATATGTTAAATTTCAATAAAAAACTGCTGTGAACAATTTGATATAAATTAAATTATTTTATGTTCTTCATCGTGGAGGGTTTTTTTGACTTTTTTTTTCCCCGCCCTATTTTCATATGATGCAAGTAGGAGTTAAAAAGGATATTATGGCCTGATATAATGATGCTTCTATCTGACTCTGCTTGGGGAGACCCTAAAGCTAATGTGGAGCTGCACAGCCACAATTGGAGTCTAAATCTGTACAAGTCCATCAAGTCCAGAACTCCACCATGAGCCAGCCGAGAAAAGAGCATGAGAGAGAGGACATCATGCTGTGATCTGCAGTGCAGGGACTTCTAGTGTCAAAAGCAGTGTCTTTGTTATTTACTGAGTCTTTTGGAACTTTTCTTTCAGTCCAGTCGCTTTCTGAATCTATGCATTTTTTTAGCACTGGATTCCAGAACTGGTAGGAGCTTGGTTTGAACCTGGCAAGGAATAAGCCTGCTGTGTGATTCTTAAGGATCTGATTCGATGGAGAGAGATGCAAAGGAAGTTAAAAAAACAAGTGAATCCTCCTCCCCAATCCTGTTCGTGGATATCAAACCCTGGGCCTGTGAGAGGCACACGAGTCTGTCATTCAAGTAATTCCATGTGCTGAAATTTGGCATGAGAACTGTGGCTTGTCTAAATATATGGTTAAAATAAAAATACACTACATCCTCACAGATGAAAATGAGCAAAGAGGGAGAAAAGCCCAGATTAACATCTTTTTTCTCATCCAAATCTGTGATTTGGATGTTCATTGTCATAACAGCTAATAAGATTTTTACAGACATAAGTGAGCTATTTAAGTAGATGGTACCTTTGTGGGCACTGAATTTTCAGTAAATTTTTTAGATATTAGTGGGACTCACAAGACCAAAACCCCATAGAATGAGATTTGATAATGTTCAGATCCATGTGTTAAAGAAAACGTATTAGAGCTTTTGTGGTGTAAATTGACACAGCCTGAATGGCTCAAAGTGTTTGCTATGCCCTCGTCCAAAATAGTAGACAACTAGTGAAGAAAACTGTTGTGAATCTAAGCATGAAAAGGCATGAAAATCTATTTTCTTAATGAAACAAAATGCAAGGCAATTAATTTTTAATTTGTTGTTCAATTTCAACCCAATTTAATTTATGTAATTGTTTTCCATTTTGTTCCTAGGAGATTGAAAAGGCCTGGAAAATGGTGGATACAGCCTATGAAAAGGAACAGAAAGCGAAGGAAACAATTAATTCACTGCAAGAGGAGGTTGCTCGTCTAACTAACTTAGTTGAGCAAGGATCTGGAGTATCCCTAGGGCAGGAGCACAAGTAAGTTTTTCCCAGGGAGGGGAAAGCCAGATCTGATTTTCCATCATTCTACACCTGTTTTAGCCATTTAGACACTACAAAGGCACTGGAAAACAGAGAGAGAGGTCTTTGCTGCCTTTTACTTTTCTCATGAGTGCACATTTATTGGTCTATGTGTTTATGCAGTGAGCAGGTACAGAATCAGACTCAGAGTGAGTTCATTCGGCATTAGATTAAGCTGAGAGATCAAATAAAAAATCAATATTATGCACTTTCTCAGTATTTGTCATATTGTTTTATCTGACTAGCATTTCAACATACTCTGTCTTTGAGAATAGGATCCTGTCAACATTTTTACATATGATGGCAGCAGGGTCAAGTAGATAAGTCAAGGAAGTGGGAGGCTTGATTTCTCTTCTGTTCACAGCTTTGTTATAAAGCATTATCACTGTCTGTATTCTGGTTTGTATTTTATATTTATAAATTTTCATTTTTATGGCTTTTTTTTACTGAACACTTATGCAGCCACTAGCATAGAGGGACCTAGTCTCAGGTGGAGCCTCTAGCTGCTACAGTGTGCAAATAATAATGATCCTCAGGAGCTGCTCAAAAGCCCTCCAAAAGCTAATGTTTGTAGTATCAGGCTGGGCTTATGCTGTAAGATTAAGTGTAAACTCAAAGATGAGATATTTGAGTATAGTATATTGACCCTATGACCTGTGCACTTTCTGTCAAGATTGCTGATGGTTGGCCCAGCTGGTTCTGGCTTGAAATTTTCACACTGTGTAAGGTATTTATTTTTGTTATGCATTCAGGATATGTATGGGGCGTGCTCATCTCCCCATGCACGGTGTATCCAGGCTGCATAAACAAGACTTGTGTCTGTAAGCAAGGCCTTTAGTGTGGTCAAATATTTCCCCTCCAAGGAGGATGCCAGCACATAAACCAGCTGGATGCATCAGAAATCCACTACTTCACCTTTTGGCCCTGAAATGTTCCTTTAGAACTATAGGGTTGTTTTTTAAGGTTGAGCTTGAACCCATACTGCTTGGACTTTCAGATTGTAAATGTATCCAAAGAGGGAGCCTGTTTTATTCTTAAATTAGATGACTGTTAAGACATAGCCCAGTTAGGTGCCCAGTCACGTAAACTGCAGAGAGAATGGTTACAACAATGTAACATTTTTGGTCCCTGAATAATTTTGCAATGGGCGGAGAAGAAGGAATTTCGTTCCCTGTTAGTTTTTGGGAAACTGAAGGTTTCTTCAGACCCGTGAGGATGTAATATAACAAGAAAGAATGATTTATTGGACTAGGTTAACTTTTAAAGCTGCCTATGTTGATGGTGACTGCAATCACAGTAGATAGAGCATATAATTCAATTGATCAGCAGAGCCTTAGTCCAAGAGGAATTTAAAATGAAACAAATTACTTCTAAACTCCTGTTTCTCACAAAAGATCTTGCTCTGGCATAGGAGGAACAACAGAAAGGGCCTGTGACACTGCTTGACTATTATTTCCTTGTTTCCAGTATCCGGGATTTGCTAAAATTTAAAGAAGAGATAACAAAGGAGCGAGACCAACTCTTGTCGGAGGTTGTGAAGTTACGTCAAAGTCTAACTCAAGCCACAGAGCAGCAGCAGGCTACAGAGAGGGCAAAAAACGAGGCAGATCAATCCGTTATGCAGGTCTGTGCAGATCACCAGGTGGTGATTTTAGGCTTTGTCCTGAACTATTCTCCACTCTTGCAATTGATCTCCGTTGACTAGTATGATACTGCCTGTTCTTTCACATCTCAATCATTTTCAGGAGTGCTCAGAAAGGAGTCTGTTGTGAATGATTTTTATATTTTTCTCTACTTCTAGGCCATGTCCTTTGCAAAGTGAATTGTCATGTACCTGCTGCTTCCGTAGCTTCCCAATATCCTGAATGAAGCCAAGGTTCCTTTGCCTGAGTCATAGTTATCTTCCATACTGGAGATACAGGGTTTTTTCTGCATTGTAAATCCTTACGCCTCCAAAGAACCACTTAGAACATAGACCTGGAATGGAGATCCTAGGTCCCATGCTGTTGGCAGTGGTTATCATATGATACCATACCATCATTTGTAAGAGTGTATCAAATTCTGACTCAAAAGCTAATTAGGCTATTTTGTCACCTAGTGCTTATGGGAAGCTTTTCCAGAACCTCACTTTTCTAATGGTTAGAGACTACTTCCTTCTTCACACTGGTTCCTACGTACTGTCTTTCAGCTTAAATAATTTTTCACCTCACCAGTGTCTGTAGAGAGCAGTCATATTCCATCTCAGCTTTACTTTTTTTGTCTCTTTAATTTCCCTGTTTTTCTGACTGAGTAGACAGTTCTTCTTTACTGATCAATATGTATAGTTTCCTTTAAATGTGTATAGCAGCTAGAGATACATAAGGCTGAGGATCAATAGGATACCCACTGAATGGAGAGAAAGTAGAAAGGGATGGAAGATGGGATACAGAACTCTGATACATCAAAATATAAAAACATAATAATGAGGGATAAAAGAATTTAAAGTAGAATATAAATAGGTGTTGGAGCAAGACAAAAGGAGAAAGGAAAAGCAGAAAAGAACACAAAGAACAGAAGAGACAGAAGCAGCATTTAGCTTATAGTTTTTTATTAATCACAAATAGGAAAGTAACGATCACTCTAGGTCTCATGCATAGAACTCGTTTCTGTTTCTAAAGCAGATGGTTGGAAATGTATTACAAGAGAATATAAATCTTTGCTTTTCTGACAGCATTGTGGGCAAGGGAGAAAAGAGATAGGATTGGAACTCCTGTCAAAACTCATTGGATCTTGCCAGCCTTAATCTTCTGATACTCACTTCATCAGCCCTTAAATTTAAGGGATTGTTACAGCATTTGTAACCACCTCCCATTCTCCCAGTATGAAATTATTCTGTACTTCAGACTGCTTAAATGACAACATCTTTTTGAAGATCCTGTTGAAGACCCTGTCAGTTCTGGCAACTTTTCATCTCTGGGCTCAGAGGGAGAGGAATCTTTAAGTGAAGAACATCTTTCAATTGCTGGTCCCTGGCTGAACTGAATGTTTCCATGTGGATCAACCCCCTGTGTCTCCTCTCTGCTGATTCTGCTCAATCACATTTTTGGGGATGGAGAGAGCAGGAGTCACAAGACAGTCTATTAAATAGGAGAGAAAGCTCCTATTTCAAAGTTCCCACAGAGGAACTTTGAGAGCAGAAAGCTTGAGAGCAGTTGTGAAAATGAACACTGGTCTGACATCTCTCTCTTTCCTTTACTATCAGTGTAATAAGTGTTTCTGCTGGTGAGATAGAAGAATCAAAATAAAAATCCTTGCACTACAACATCAAGCCCAAATTAGTTTTAACACTGCATTCACAAAGTACCACTTTACAAGTAACTTACAACTGAAAATACATTTGTGCCGCTGCATCTCCAGAGGAATTCTTTTGTGTCTGAACTGTATCAGATGCTTCTGTGCGGGTGAACTGACTGGTGCTTAACAAATTCTTGTCATCAATAAATAGGTTCCCTCATGCAGGATTTTTTTGTTCAGCCACTGGAGAACTTATTTACTTCTGAGAAGACCTGACATATTCCTTGTAGTAGAGGGTACAGTAGTATAGAAGCTGTTGTTTTCAAAATCAAGCATAATAGAAGGAGAGGTGAGAGACCTTGTTGTCCTGAATAAAAGGCAGCAGAAGTTAAACATTTTTCTTCTCTATTATTATAGCTTCAGCAAGAAATCCAGCTGCATCAGAATGAGGCATCACGAGAGGCTCGAAAGAAGGAAAAAATGGAGAAAGAGCTGAAAAATCTTCTAGCTGAAATGGATAGCAAGCAAGCTGAGATCAAGAATTTACAGCAACATATACAGAGGAACAAAGAGGAACAACTGAAAATGGAACAGCATCTAAAAGAGCAGAAGGTAGGGTACATGGCACACTGTTTTCGTCAGGTCTAAGATTAGGATCAGATGTCAAAATAGGAAGAAAATGGATTTTCCTGAAGGGAGAGGAAGGGAGATTATTTCAAGTCAATAAATTTTAATAAATATTTATTTTTATATAAATATTACTTTGCTGATAAATAAATATGTAAAGCTTGCTGTCAGATTTCAGACAGAATTCCTCACAGAAATCAGTAGTGGATCACAATGATATTGTTGGAGATCATCTTGAAAAGATCACAGCAAATGAGACAAAATCTGTGAAGAGCATGGATGATAGAAATGGGAGAATGCCAGGTTGGACTTCTGACATGTATTGCCAGTTTTGCCACTGATTTACTCTAGTGGCATTGGTAAAGTTATTTTACCTCCAACCCCTTCTTTCTTCTCTGTCACAATAATTTTTGTCTACCCCTCAAGCTTGTGGAAGAATTTCTGTGAAAGGGCAGAGAACTGTCTTTGTGAACCTTTTTGATTGATTTTCCCCGTTATGTTTCTGAAAACTTTATCTGGAAATGTCCTAACATAGTATTCTGCAAGTGTTTGAATTTTCACGTTTTCAGTCCATTTCCCCTCACTTTGAGAAACTCTCAGAGAAGCAATTTCAGTAAATAGCAGGGGAGATCTCATCACTGTAAAATAATCCTACCTCAAGGGACACTTCTTTGGGAGTTGTGTGTGTCTTGTAAATTTATGACTTTTGTGGCTTTTTCTTCCCTTCAGGTCCCTGAATTTGTGAAGGTAGAGGTCTGTGACAATTTTTTGTCAATATAGAGTCTTAGTAAAATGCTTCACATACAGAGATACAGAGAGGACTTGATTATTTCTCTGAATATCACTGATTTGATGCAGCTTTTGAAGGCAGCTCCATGATCTGCCAGGACAATCACGTTGTTTTTAAATAGGATATCTACAATTCCTGGTTCTGCTCCATTCTTCCTCCTCCTTTCTACAGCCCTTTTCAACCTTTCTAAGTGCAGATTTCAGGGGCATTCAATCATCCAAACTATCCTGGAAACCAATAGTTCACATAAAGTGCTGTGCCTAGGCTAATTAACCAGACTACTTGTCCTGGTTTCAGCTGGGATAGAGTTAATTTTCTTTATAGTGGCTGCTGTGTTTTGGATTTGGTATGAGAGGAATATTGATAATACATATTGTTTTAGTTGTTGCTAAGTGATATTTACCTTAGTCAAGGACTTTTTCGGCTTCCTATAGAAACTGAGAGGGAGCATAGACAGGACAAGCTGGCCTTGATGTCTATGACCATAGACATCATGCTCATTATATAAATGAGGCTTGGTTGGGGGACAGGGATGCACAATCACTGCTCGGGACGGGCTGGGCAACCGATCATCGGGTGGTGAGAGTGACTTGTGTTGTATTACTTTATTTTGTATGTTCTTTTACTACAATAATAATAATAATAATAATTGCTGCTATTGTTGTTGTTATCCTCTTCTGTTACTGTTCCATTAAACTGTCTTTATCTCAACTCATGAGATTACTTTTTTCCCCTCCTTTTCTCCCTCTTCTCCCTACCCTACTGGGGGGTGGTGGGGAGTGAGCAGGCGGCTGCATGGTCCTAGTTGCTGGCTGGAATTAAACGACGACACTACTACACTCTCTTTGTTGCCTGTGCTGGATTGAAGGTGTCTGTGGAGGCCCTGCATTGCCTTTTGCAAAAAGTCTGTCCAAAACACAGGCTATCCTACTGTGCAAGAGTCAGGGTAGAGATCTGCAAGAGAAAGTGACTCAGCTATTGCAATGTCATTGGATTATTGTTTCTCAACTGAATTGTAGTTGGCTGTGATGTCTGCTCTTATTCCACTGAAATTTCTAATAAAATATTCTTGCTTGCATGGCAGTGAAGATCATTTGATACAGCTGCTGTAGGCTTCATCCCACCCATGTCCAAGTCTTAACAAAGAATCACCTGAAACACCATGTTATCCTAACAGTTGCAACACAAGAAACAGTATTCCTTATTTTTACGTTGTCTTTGCTTCTGCATGTATTCAGAAGAGGGAGATTCCACTTCTCTTCCTTTAATCAGTTTATTACACATTAATGCTTGAAGTGAAAAACATCATTGTTTTTCCTCACTATGGTGTAATATCTGTTAGGGGAAGTCCCATCAAGCAGAAGACTGGCAGCTCCAGTATTCAAGTGTGTGTTCTCCATGGAAACCATGAAACTACTGTTCCAGGCTTTTGACTGAAGACAAATTAGAGAGGAAAAATGGTTGTGTCCTGGTCTCAGGAAACCATGTACCCAGAGAAATGTTATCAGCATATTAATGTAGGATTTGCTTGCTAAGAAACAGAGCTCCCTGCCCTCTGCTGATTGAAGTAATTTGAATCTCATACTAATTTTCAGTAATTATATGTAGCAAGTTGTTGTGTTATGTGATGCTTGCCAAATGCCTAACAAGAAGTAAAATATTTATCTACCACCTGCAAGAGAGACCTGCTAAGGTCCCAGAAAAAACCGAGACTGGCTGTTTTATTCATTAGAAATTATCATTTCCCCTAGTCAATATGAACATGTATCATATTTCACATTAGTAATTTCATCAGCAATGAAGAGTGGTTTTTAAGCAGACAACAATCTGTAGCAGCTTTTATCTCCTGGGGAGATGGAAGGTTCTGTCTTCATGTATATGTAGATATTGTAATGAGATTAAAAAGAATTAATAGGATTCTTCTTTAATCTAACAGATCTTGAATGAAAGAACTGGTAAGGAACTTGAGCAATTTCAGATGAGAAATAATAAGCTCATGCAAGAGAGCGAGCAGCACAGTGTGATGCTTGAAGAGGTGATGCAGGACATCCAGAAGAAGACAGCAGAACTGAAAGTAAGTACCAGAAGGTGCATGCATCCTGTCACCCCTATCACTCTGATGGCAGTCTTGCCACTTGGGACAGAGGTGACCTTGGTTCTTGTACTTATAGTTCCTTATGGATAGTTTTGGGGGAAATCTGAGAAGTTTTTAGGAATGGATCTGGCTGTCACTGGGTGCCATTCTTTCTGTGGCAGTACCATGGTGCGGTCTCCAACTCTATCACCTGACAGTGTAGCACCTGTCCCGCTGAAGGACACACGTGTTTCATAAAATACATAAACCAAAACTATGATTCTATGATTCAAAACACTCTTTGCGTTCATAAAGGATGCATGGTACTTTTGACAAGCATAAGGTCTTTTTTTGATGGTGAGATCTTCGGATAAGAGCAATGACTTTCTTTCTTAGAGTGATTAACATAATCTGAATGTTGCCAAAACCCATTGAAAAATGTTAATAAATTATAATGACAGTGTCCTGGATAGCTTCCACTGAAGGTAGTTGCTTCCAACACTAAAATTTTGCCCCCACAGTATCGGTTGGGGAAGCTAAATATAAGTAACCAAGATGGTGTTTACTTTCTGATCTAAAGATGGTGTTTACTTTCTGATCTAAATGGTTTTCTTGCCTGACTTTACATTGTTTAACAGTTGTTCTGTACCACTCAAAAGCAGGTGAGGATTCATGCATATGCTTTTTAGGGTACTTTGAGAGCATTTGTGATAAAGGGTAATGTGTGAGTGTTTGATGTTATTACTCTGTCTACCATATCTTGTATTTGTATCATCATTGGGGTTAAAATAGTAAACATTAGAAAATTCAGGTAGAAAGTCATTATCTTATCAAGGTTTAAAGTATAACCAATTCACCTAAATAAAAAAGTTGTTTGCCAATAGAGAGCTTTTAAAAAAAAATGGGAACTGTTAGTCTGAATGATAAAAACTAACCACTGACAGATTAAAAGCTCAGTTCATAACTAATATAACACAGAAGATTCTGATTTGGATCCTTAATGGGCTGTATGGTAGGAGCTTGTTCTCTGTTGTATTTTGTTAGGCAGACTAGAGGTTATTTTTCTTACCTATTTGAGAAACAAATTACTGTCTTTTCCAGGTTATCTGTTTTTTTCATGACTTCTAGCAATACCATCATTGTTTAAAACTTTACAAACAACGTGCTCAAATGTGACTTACATTTGGGGCTCTAGAGTGTCAAAAGAAGGATTTTGATTCTATGATCTTATTCTGACTTGAAGAAAAGTTGCTGGAACTTGTAGAGTCACACACATGGACTTCTGGGAACAAAAAAATAGAAGATACTGCCCAGTTAGTAATGAAGCCAATTGCTAATGCTTCTAAGAGCCCCAGTCATGATCTGAGATGCCCTTTTTGCGGGCACTGTGCTTGCAGTTTCATCCTGCAGCATACTGAGTGCCTCCACTGTGGCGTTGGGCAATCCAAACTGTGAAAGTGTTCATAAGTCTCTTGAAGGTTATTGTCAGTAAGAATTGAGGAGATTCACATCCTCCCAGAGGATACTCACATAGCAGGATTCACCATCTTACAGAACCAGTATCTGAGGCTGTAAGTGGAACACTGTAGTCTGTAATGGCTGTAAAACCTAAGAGTGGCACTGAATTATATGAGGAAGTTATATTTACTTCTTCAAAGGAGAGAGGCAAATTTCTGTTGTGATTATTGGTTGTGTTTCCTGGTAACCAGTTCCTTAATTTTTATGCAGTTTTGATTGATTATTTTCTCCTCTGATTGTCTAGCAAATGAGATGAACCTCCTATTAAAGACACACAACCAGACCACGCTACAGATACCTTTCTCATCACAGTCACTGTCCCTAATACTTCAAAGGAAATTAGAGTGCCCATGTTTAATCTGCAGGACTAATTGGGTAGTGCTTTGTGAGGTTTGCAGCTGGGGATTCCTTATTGATCATCTTCAGCCTTAAAGCATAAAATTTGATTATCATTTTCCTTGCCCTAGCTGACTTTGTTTAAATTATTTTTAATACTGTTCAATTAGCTAATTATCTTCTCTCAGGGGACCCACAGCACTTATACATTTGCTTCCTGAATTTCATGGACTAAGTATATACCAAGTACAGAGGCGTTTTCTTTCTGTGTATATTCTCTCCCCTTTTCTTGTTGCTGTTCTGTAGGCCAGAGATGATGAAGTGACTCAGATGCGCCTTGAAATTTCAAAGCTGAACAAAGTAAGAGATATTCTCCAGAATAAGCTGCGTGTTGCAGAGGAGCAAAAAGTTGATGCAGGACATGAGAGAAACACCCTGAAAAATCAAATATCTGGACTGGAGAGAGGTAGGTGCCTAACTGATGTATATATCTGTCTTCTGTTTTATAATTTATTCATCAGGGTACATCCTCCTGTTAGAATCATTCTCCTTTAGTATCTAGTATGAGACTGTAGAAATGACAGTTGGAATCTACAGCAGCATTTTGAAAACCTTGTAGGATTACAGAATTTTCACAATAGGGCATATGTGGGGTGAAAATACAACAGACAAACTAAAATTTGTGGTGGGCCAATTTGTGCCATGTCACACAGAGAGTCATGCCCAGTGAACCTTCATTGCTCCTGCACTGACCTGTGAGAGAGAAGGAATCTCAGAGCTTACTGAAATCAGATGTGGTTAGGACACTTTTTTTCCTGCCTTGATTCTGCTGAATGGGTACAGCCTGGAAAGGAATATGTGCAAGCGAGCTGATAAACTCAGTTCTGGTATGTTTAGGACTTTAGTTGTTTAGTGTGGATACTAAAGCTGTCCTAGTATTGACTTTGACTTGCTAGCAGATCTGGAAAACTTTAAGAAGGAGCTTTCAACATTTTTGCCAAATGGAAATTTTGGAAGAAAATGCCTTGGGTCTAACAAAATATTTTGTTTAACTTTAAAAAAAACAACTTTTGGGGTATTTTTGAGCATTTAAAACCACTTTTTTTTTAACTTTAAAATGTAAATAAATTTCAAAACCAAATATGCTTTGAAATAAAAATAGACACGTTTTCAAAGTGATTTTCAGAAAACAAATGGGTTTATGATTAATTTTTTTTCTAAAATGATATGATGAAGTTGGCAAAATATTTGAGTTGATGAAACTTCGCTTTTTGGGGCAGAAAAAAACCCTTTGCTATAAACTTCATCCTATTTAAATTGATATATATTGGCATAAACAGCTCTCCCTGCTCTCGCTTGTTTCTAGCTTGTGTCCTGAAGAGACTGCATGAATGAGATATGAATCCTTCCATATAACTGTATTTATGGAAAGTTTTGTCTGTTTCTCATGCACCTCTGTGAGGGTGGAAGAGCTTTCCCACAAGCATTTTGCTAGTACTGCTTAAGGACATGCTCTGTCCTAGAAAGGAGAGAGGAACTTTGGAAATTCAAATCTTTACTGGAATGCCTGAGAATGGCTACTAATAACACATCTTTTCACAATATTTGACACATCTTAGCACTCCAATGTATTGCATTTCATGAGTAGCAGTTAGTGTAGCAGGTTTTAATTAATTTTAAAATATAGTGAGAACACACGTCTCCAATTTTTAATCTTTTTAATAGCATATGTCCAGTGTTAATCTTGACCCATAGCAAGTAGTGTTAACTCCACTGAAACCAATAGAATCTCACTGCTTCAAAGAAAAACTGGATTTCACAGAGGGATTAGAATAATTCTGAAAGTCCCTGTTTTTGAAAGTGCCTCAATTGAATGTTCACGTTGAAGCTTCTTAAAAGGCTCTGATTTTCAGTGTGCTCCATGATTTCTGGAAATACAACTTCTTTGTGGTATCTTGGTTTGAACACCCAAATGTATTAAGTCCTCATACCATTAATTACTGTGCTTGAGTTCTTCTAAGTTCTTCTGAGTACCCAAATAAGTATTAACATCATTAGCTGATACCTGAGGTTGCAAAACTTGATCATAGCTAATTGAACTGTTCATGTAATGTTAAGGCTTTTTGAAAAGTCCGCTAAGTTGTTTCTGCATTTTTAACAGCTGTACAGTTTGAATGCAGGATTTATTCTCTTTCCTCCTTTTCTCTAGAGTTGGAGGCTGCCAAAAAGCAGGCGGAGATTGACAAGAAAGCTATAGATGAGCTTGTGAGGGAAAGGGATATGCTTAGCAAGGTGAGCTTGCATTGGTAATAATGATAACAAATCTCACAGCTTGAGAATGAAATGTCTGTAGTTTAAACAGTGAAACAGAAATGTTGTAGAATAAATAGCATTAAGTAAAGCATTCAGATTTCCTTAAGCAGATGCTCACACTGCTTCTTTTCTGTGCATTGAAATAGTGTTAGTACCCATAAATACAGATTTCCAAGTTTTAACATATAAACTGTCAGGGAGTTAAAAAATGCTACATGTGTTCACCTTTATTGCAAACCCATTATTTGATATCCAAAGAGTTCGCTACATCTATGCTTTTACACTCTGTAGCATGTGAAGTTTAATATTAATCTAGGCAAACTAAGTCTTTGCTAGTGAAAGAACAAACCAGAATGTTGAGGCACCGTGTAGCAGCTTGGCAGGTTGTGTTAATACTAATCCTTGCTTTTAGGTCCATTTCTCATACTGATCGTTTTCTATCAGCCCAAGGTTCTTGTACTGCAGGATAGCATCTCATGTTTATGGGCATTTCTGAAGTGTAATCTAGTAAATTCAATGCTAAAAGATGATTTCTAAGGTGCTTTACTTGGTGTAGATTCACTGTCCTATGTCTTGACTCTAGCAGAGGCTCAGATTTGGCAGGTAACAAATATCTGTTTTGTGTAGGGAAAGAAATTTCAAAGTGGGACCAGAGGGCTGATTTTGTAAAGATGATATCTTGGTGTTTTCTGTTTAATCCTTATGCATAATCTTAAACCAAACTTGGTTGATTTCCAGTTTGAACTTGCTATTTAGGACATGAGAAGGTAGGGTATTTGGCTTTATTATTTGTTTTAGTGGCTATTGGCATGCTTTACAATCTAAGTGCCTTAAAGCTAGTAAGGTTTTTCCAGTCATTTGTAAACAATCCTGTCCTTTTTTTTTTGTAATGCAGACACTAGTGTTTTAACTTCAAATCATAAAGAGCAATATTTACCAGCTCTGTTAGAGATCTTTTTTAAAATCAGATTTGAGACTCAAGTATTTCAACTGAACAAATTAGGTAAGGGGTAATAACATTGGGAAGTCCATAATCCACTTAGACAATGGCATGTTTTTATCATAGTGGTGGCAGAGTTTCCATTTCAGCTCGAGTCATTATTTTGTGTTCCCTATAGAACCTGGTCAAGGCTACCAGTGCCACTCAGAAGCAGATAAATTTGGTGAAGCTCCATGAACAGTCAAAAAAAATCTTGGAAGAAGAAATCCAGAGTTATAAGAATGAAGCTCAGAAACAAAGGAAGATTATTTACCAATTGGAGAAGGAGAGAGATTGTTTCATCAATGAAACCAGTGAGCTCAAACAGAAGGTAGGAACAGCTTTTGTGCAAGTGGTTCTTCCCTGTCTTACTCTCAAAATTGTAAAGATGATCTATTAATTTCCTAATGTGCCAGTGGGAGGAAGCTTAGATCAGTGTTCTTCACAGAGTTTACAAAGATTTCTTCTGGTCAGTGCATATTGTTTGATACTGTTTCAGGTCTCTCTGAGGGAACCTCATCAATGGGCGTGTATTCTATGAGAGGCTTGGAGTACAGCCATGTATTTCTCTTATTCAGCGATCATTTGAGTAACAAAACTAGGGCTGGAGTTCAAACCAAGGCCTCTGACTTCTTATACCCAAGTCCCACAGTTGAACCTCTCATACGTGGTTGGAAATTTCTCTTTGATTGTTCTGTCTTATCTGCAAAGGACCTTGCCTTGCATACTACTGGTGTCCTCAATTTGAGGCCAGTGAGAGCTGATGGTACTTGACATCTCTGTAAGAGACTTAGCATTTTGAAGGATTACTCCCAGTATGTGAAAACATCTGAATGTATTCAAGCTAGTCTGCAAAATAAAAGTTTTCCAGGAACAGCTGCAGAAAACACTGCATAAAATTTGTGTTGCCTGCTGCCCATTATTATATACAACTTTATTCCTGACAGTATACTCAGGAACGTGGTTGTAACACCTTCCATTAATTGCTGAAGATCACATTGAAGGGCCCTCCAAGAAGCTCATTGATTTACTGGGATTAGCTTTCAAGCTGTTTCAACTCCAAGTTATTTGCTGTCATTTCACTTTAAAACTATCCTTTCCAACTTCATGTGACCAGGGCCTTTTAAATAATTTTTTGAATGGTATGTGATCCCTTGTCTGGAATACCTTTTGTCATTTCCTTGGAATAATATTCCACAAAAGTGAGATTTGTCTTTGTTGCAAAGTCATATTTTACATCTTTTCCTCATAGTGTATTTCTAACAGTATAGATATGAGTTAAGAACATTGTAAACTAGGGCCAGGGAGTAATTTGTAACACTCAGAATTACAAGGCTCTTGCTTTCAATTCTGATTAGGGTTGCTCACAATATTTTGCGGGTGAAAATGACAAATATTTGCTTGGGTTTTTTTTCTTTTTTTTTTCCCTGCCACTTTGAGTGCAAATTTTCTGTCACGTTTTATAAGACAGGGCCTCAGTAAATGGGTTATGACACTTGAGCCGTTTCTATAATGATGCCTGTGTTGTGATTGCAAGTTTCCGAAGGACTTGCACACTTCTGTGGTTCATTAGAGGCATAATTCCTGACTCAGCTTGGAGGTGAAGAGCAGCAGGAGCAGTTCTGAGCACAGGAGTATGTGAGACAATAGTCATTTAATAGTCAGAAATTACTCATTGTTTGGAAGGATAGGACAGGTCAAAAAACAGGGTAGAAGGAGGACACATGATCAGGATTATTATACCACTAGGTAATATTTAGGTTCACTGTTTGATCTATTCAGACTTGAGAAACTGTGGCAAAACTACAAAAGCCATTTCACAACTGGTGGGGAATGAGCTACTGATGGGCAGTAATCACATGGCCAGTTAATGCTCTTCCATCACCTTTTATCATCAAGCTGGCTCTGAAGGAGCTCATTGCACACCTTCTGAATTGTGTAAGAGCTGGTAAAGAGGCAAACCCATCTAAATCCAAAGACTTCTTGGAACTCCTGCAAGGCAGTCATGCTGGCTCTGAAAGGTGTCTTGTTATTTACAGTAGGATAGAATCTACAGAGCTGCAGAATTCCTCTTTCAAAATCATCATTTACTACTGAGTAACTGGTGAACAGAGTCAGCAAAGTTATGTCCACAACCGTAAAATATTTTAGTGTAAGAATTCATGCTAGAGTTGCTCTTCTAATTATTGGCCTGGGTGACTGCTCATTTGTACCATTTTTAAGCCAGTGTTACTTGTTGAATTGTCTTACTTTTAGATTAGGCAGTGCAAATGAGAAGAAAAATCTGGCTCTTTGTTCTTTGTGGTGCAGCTTGTATTACTGAGCTACAAATGTTAGTAGAATATTTCTTTTTTTAATTGAAATTCTTAGATTATGAAATCTTAGTTTCCCTGTGGAAAGTTGAGGCTGCTGAAAAGGAAGCAGTGAAGTACACTGTTCAGTCTCACCTGAAGTGTTCCCTGACTGTGCCTTATGAGAGGTCACAAACCCAGTCTCTAATACAATGTTTTTTCAAAAGACACCATTTACAATGTTAAGTTTACAGTTTAACAACATATCCAGGAAAATTAAAAAATATATTTCCTTTTTTAAATTCACATAATCTTTTGGAAAACCTAATGCTCAACAGCAGACCATGGCAGCACTTCTCGGAGTAGTTAAATAACGGTAAGCAAATAAGGATGGCACCATTACTGAGATATTGAGTAGGTTCACTGAACTAAACAGGTAACCAACAGTAGATGATAGTTAAGTGTACAGATAAAAAAAAAACAAACTGTGAGAATACAGAAGAAAACTATGAATATCTAATACTTTCTGCTTAGCTTTGGCCCCTCATTGCCAAATCTGAGAGGTGTAGTGTGTTATCAACTAAACCAGAACTGAGGATGCTCAGCCTCCCACAGGGCTCTGTTGGGAAACGTGTATCTTTTCTGTATTTATAAGGGAGAATTATTTGTGTTTAATCATTCCTGAAACAGCAGAGTCAGCATCCAGCCTGTGAGCACAACTCAGAAAACTTAGTCCACAGGCTTATTGCACTTATATTGTATCAAAACCAAGTAAAACACTTACAAATGCAGTGACCTACTTTCAAATCTTACTCCAGCCTATGATCACCATAGTGTGGATAGAAAACATGCTTTATTGATTTCTTCTGCCTGCTATTACTATTGGCAGGTTGTTTTAACAGAAAAGGAAAAAGCAGGAGTAGGTTATAAACTGGGACTGTGTTTTTGTATTGCACTATAAGCAGTTCCTGGGATCCTCTGCAGTCAGCTACAAACGTGCTAGAATTGTATTCCTGCTGCTGTAATAAAATTTTCTATATTTAGCTATCCCTTGTCTTCAAAGTTGGTTGGAGGTACCTGGTAGAGTGATCAATTAATTAAGCTCCTGCCCCATAGTTAGACCTGACAATGCTTTACGGCTAAGCAAGGGACAACATTGTCGACCACAAACTTTGCAGTTATTGACTATTTGATGTAAACATTTTTTTTTATTATTCTGCTTTGACATATGAACATAAATCTTAGCTCAAACTGCTACCATCAAAAACATTCAGGAGAACTGGGTATGAAATGCAGTTGTAAATGGACTTCTCTCCTTGATTTTTTCCATGTGATTCCTCAGCTTTTTCTTAAATGCTTGATCTTTTGCCCAGCTTTAAGGCTGGCATTGTTTTCTCCCCCATGTAGTGAACCTGAAAAATTATTTTCTTGATGTGTGTACTCCTTAGTTTTCTTTTTATTTCTTTTAATCTTCTTTCTTTGTAATGCTGGATTCTGTTTGAAAACTGCTTGTTTGTGCTCCTTGGTTTTCAACTACGTACAGCAGGAGGAAGGTTCTTAAGTTTTAAAAAAATAATTAGAAAGCCCATCATAATGATTAGCAACTATTTGTATTTTTGCTCCTTTAACGTAGTAATTCTTATGTATTGTTACACTGTTAACAGTTTAATGAAGGTGTCTATAAAATTTTGTATTTTTGTTTATTGATACTGCGTGTGCTCATCTTCATTCTACAGTCTACAATACTCCATTCTCTTTAGGTAACCTTCACATCATTATTTCTAAACCTTCATAGAAGCAACTAATAGTGATTACCTGTTTATTTAGATCATGTGTAAGTTACATTAACTAACTCTCTTATTATTGTAATTGTATATCAACAGTTTGTGATCATGTGTTCATTAAAAAAAGTTGGGTTGTTAGGATATAGGAATACATGCAGGGCTTGGAAAAACATGTGGTTTTATTCATCTTATCATACAGCTGACATCCAAAACAACATACAAAGTCTAGCTTTTCTCTACAAATAACCCAAGGCTATTCTTGATGAAAGCTGTTTATGCTCATTTTACTGAACCTGCCCAGTGGCAATATTCTCAGTAGCTTGTTTTTAAATTATATATGTGCACATTTATAAGTTTTAGTCTTAAACAAAACCTAGGTATCAGATTAAAAAAAAATGTTGTCCTGCATAAGCAATCCAGAAATGTTAAACTTGTATTTAGACTGAAGTGACTTTTAGCTGTAGCTAAAACTTCTTATCACAATCACAAGGGATTTGAACTTGTCATCTTAGAAGAAAATCACAGACTCTGCCCCATCCTTATAATCTTGTGATGATGGTTTAATTGTGTTCACTTCCTTCTTTCCGCTCCAGGTCCTCCAGCACCTGAAAGATATTGAAATACGGGAAATGCAGATTTGTGACTATGAGAAGAAAATAGAAGAGTCTGCTATTAAATTAAAACAGCAACAAAACCGCTGTGAAGCTGTGAGAACAGAGAGGAACCTGTACAGTAAAAATCTGATTGAAGCTAAGGTAGAAAGATACGTTTTTCCTTCTGTTTCTCTCTCTGCTCTTTTGGGCTTTTTTCCTGATCTAATTTTAATTTGTTAAAAGGAAAGCTCACTGGATAAATGGCAAAAGTGGTTTCTTCATTCATGTCTGTTTTGGGGAAATGAATGTTTTAGGTCCCTGACATTTTATCTGGACAGTTTGTATTTGGACTGGAAATAGGAGTCCACAGTCACCATGTGGCAATATCCCTGCTTCAAACCATGCATAAAATCACGGTACACTGGAGCTACCGAACCATAAAACCCTATCAGAGGAGAAACTTTCCTTTCCATCCTGGCTCCACTCTGTTTTATCCCTTTGGGAGTTGTCTGCATGGAGGGGAAATAGGATATAAGGGGAATAAGATTGCCTCCTTAGCCCTGAATGCGTATGCACATTACTGTGAATCACGATTTAGAAAGCAGAGGAAACACTTTTGCAGCCAAAGTGGAGTTTTCTGACAGAACTTAACGCTCCCACCTTGCTTGTTCCTTTCAGGGAGTGTCATTTTCCTCAGATAATTATTTTCTCCATTCATATCTCTTCCTTGGGGATCTCACTAACAATACTAGAGGGAGAGAACAGATCACTTAAGGATACATTCTGTTATTCTGATGTAAAGATCTAAAATACTACACAAATCCTATTGCAATTGCAGAGATTTGGATCTTGGATAGCTGTGATTTGCAGCCTTGGGTTATTTCAGAATAAGGATTTATAACATAAACATCTATAGTAAATTACAAATTTATACTGTGGTTTCAATAGGTAGGTGTTTTCCTTGAGCAGCAGAAGGGAATGAACGGTCCAAGGTTTTATCCAACTGTGTGCTGAATTTGATTAAGAGTGAACCATTTTGCCATTTTTGTGGGATGCTTTACTTGACCTTTGTCTCCCTCTCATCAGTGGAAGCCGTGTTGGGATTCTCGCTGCTCCCAAACAATCTCTCAGGAGAAATGAGGGTGAAAAATTGCAACACTGCTGATTTTTTTTAATTATTTTTTAAAAATATATAGCATAAATTTGCTTACTTATAAAGAACTAGCATCTATGTGCTGAGTTACAAAATGAAGCAATGAACTCTACAGCCTTTTCAGGTTTTGAATGTTATATGCTGGTATCCACAATCCTGTTCATGGTTCCAGTTGTTAGATACTGGTGTTTAGACTTAAATAGCTTACTTGGCTTACCATTAAACTTTTTTAGCAAATCCTGTGTGAGAAGATAGCTGACCCCAAAAGGCAAGGCAATATTACGTATAGCAGTGAAAAAATAGCCATTCATAGTTCAGTAAGAGGTCAGCCAGCCATGAAAGAGAAAAAAAAAAAAGAGGGTTGTGTTAAAAATTATGGTTAATTCTTTTTCCTTTTGGGAAGTAAAACAAATTTGCACAAGCTTGTTTAGATAAAGCTAGATGTAAGTATTTTTGGATTGCTTAATGTGGAAAGATCCCTTGTTGCCCACCTTGCTAGCGGTCTGCAGAGTACCATAATGTTCAGCTCAGTAAAATCTATCAGAAAACACATGCTGGCAGGCTGTTAATATGAGATAAATATCTGACGCTTTCATCCTTGGGGTTTCTTTTGGTGTTAAGAGCTCATTTGTTTAAGCAAGTTGATTAGGAGACGTGTTTGCAAAATTCGTGTGTTCTTACTGTTCTTCATTAAATACAGAATTAGGAACGTATTTGGGTATGTGTCTGGCAGCGTATATTAAAAGTCTCTTATGTTTTACAATATTGTAGAGATTTATAGGCTATTTAGCAAAGACAGCTATTAATATGACTTTTGCATTCACTGGAGTGACTGAACATGCAAACAGGTGGGCCTAATAGCGTATTGCTACATTTATTTCTGGTGCATTTGATTTGCGAAACAAGCATGGAATCCACAGTTTCTCTGTACTGTTTGTGAAGACTGCCATGACTCAACATCTTGCTTAACTATGTTAACCATTTCATGCAAGAAAACATCACTCATTTGTCAAGTAAATCCACACCTATGGTGGACAGAGCTGAAAGAGCTCTAAGCTGCCCTGGTTTTGTACTGAACAGAATGTATTCACGTGAAAGGTTATGATGTCTATTCTGTGAGGTGGCAGCCTCTGGCAGAGGTGTAATGTAGGAGTAATAGTAAAATAGGAGTAATTTTTTTTTTTAAAGAAAATTGAAAGCTACTTTCATTAGATTCAGAAGAGCATGTCTGTCTAAGCATTAAATTTATTAGCTTCCATCTCGTGTCACAACATATGCCATCACTGCAATGAGTTTAAACAGTTTCTTAATTTTGTACGGGCAGGCACCTCTGTGCTGTGAGTAGAAGTATTCCTAGTTACCTAGTCCCTGCAGTACTACCAGGCTTTTTGCTCTGTGTTTTGAGCTTAAAATATATGCTAACTATTCTTATGCCAGGGACTTCTCAATCTCTGAGCACACTCTTTTCCCCCTTGCACCTATGTGCAGGCTAGCACATAGGCAAAATGGAGATGAGCATTTCCTGTACTACCTTGCAGGCATAGAGGTATCTCATGGGTATGTTCATTTGCACAAAACCAGCTTCTCTCCAAATATTTGTGCCCAACTGCATACAACCTTATTGAAAAACACATCACTAGCAGCATGAAAACAGATGGATAGGATCAGAATCTTATTAATTTGGATTGACTGCTACTTCTTATTGTGTGTCCAGCACTTTAAATGAAATGGCTTATTATACTCATAACTGATGGTCATTATTTTTGTCAATGTACCTATTAAAGGCTTTTTATAACTGCAATGTTATGCTGCCATAAACAAACAACCATCATTTAATGAAACTGTCTGTTGCATTAAAAAGTAATGAAGTAATGTCTTGTGATACGTACAACAGATCTCCTCTCAAGCACTGGGGCTTCGTTGGTTGGGTTTTTTTTTGATTCCTCTCTGTGATCACACTTCCTGTCCTATTAGGACGAGATAGCAGAAATGAAGAAGAAACTGAAAACTGTGACACATCAGGTGGATCAGCTGAAAGAGGAGATCGCAGACAAAGAAGCAGCCCTTGTGAAAGCACACCTAGAACATCAGCGAACAGACAAGGAGAAGGAATCATTGAAAGTAAGAGACTTTATGCATTCACCTTCTTACAAAGGATGGTTTCTGAGATTGCACAGACTGCATTATATTTCTGGTCTGTGGTAGTTGTTCTGCTGTATTTTAAGAAACTATTCTGTAATTGAAGCACAAGATCTCAGTACCCTTTAGAAGTATTAGTCACACAAATCTTCCGTGTATCTGACAAATTTAATCTCTGCCTATAATTATAATTAGAAAGGTCCTGGATTGTCTGTTGGAAGCTTTAAATCTCTTGATGACTGAACATTTTTACTAAAAAGTTCCATTTTGCTTGCAGAAATTTGGATTTTGGGGATAGCCTGATTCTAACAAACTTTTTAATATAGACCCTTATAATTCAAGTTTTTCTTTCTAAAAACTTTTTTTCTCTGCTGTTTTCAAGTGCAAACCCCATTATATTCCACTTCACAATCTTGTATTCCTGTGTGACTAGCAAGCATTAATCTTCTGGGAGTTAGGTAGTGTCTTTTAGTAGGTCCCTCTGCACAGAAAGTTATTTTAATATTGTGTAATAATGCAGCAAGAATCTGTTTTAAATCAAAGGAAATCTGAGCTTGAAGCTCTGGTTCTTCTTAGCACTGGCTGCAGCCCATCCTTAGATAAGCTATTAGATTTGTGATGATATCTCAACCCAGTTTGCTGCGCTCTCAAAAGATTTAAGGAGTTAGTGTCTGCATCAGCTTATTTTTTCTCTTCAATAAGCACTAGAAAAAAACCAAAACCAGGAAACAAACACCACCCCCAAAACCCAATAGTCCCCTGCCACTTTCCACAATGTTTTTCTTTTGTCAGTTTATTGCTATGCTGCAATGACTCCTTGAGTTTTCAGCCCCACTCAGCACATTACAGTTATGACAAGATGTCAATAGAGCTTTGTAAAAAGGTGATGAATTTGTGTTCTTGTACCTGATCTGTCTCAGAATTGTCCTGTCAGTGATGGAGAAGTCAAGCAGCGTCTCATTTCCTGTGTGCAGCTTTCTGCCTTAACTAGTCCCCAATTCTGTCTCATCACCTTCGAACTGTCTGCCATCCATTTGACAAACATATGATTGCTACATGGTTTACCCGCTCAATTATTCACTAGCAAGTATGTCCATACACTGACATCACATTACTGACTAGCTTCAGGGCATTGTGGTCTTCTACCGGAGTGTCTCTGCTGAATACTAAAGCAGAAGAGAATTCAAAGAGGGAGCAGATTGACACAGGCACAAAAGAACACAATTATTTGTGTAGCAAGCCGGCTTCAATTTGTCCTGTTTGCACTCATGTGAAGGAAGCAAGCAAGCTGTTCCTGGGAAATCAGTTTAAAGAATGCACTAAATCATGGAGAACTGTGATTCATAGGAATGAGATTATACAGATGTCGGATTTATGCTTGCCTCAGCTGACATAGAGGTCTTAAAAATGTGTAATCATGGTAAATGAAACAGAGGACACTTGATCCAAGCTGCATTAAAGCCAGTACAATGCCATCTTTTGGTTTCAGTTGGCCTTCACACAGGCTTGTGAGTCAGACTGGTTTGACAAAGCATCCGAATGTTGAAAAATATGTATCTGAAAGATGTAAGAACTATGGCCCTCCAGGTCTGATCTGCTGTCAAATGCTTTTGTATATTTTTGTAGATGTTCATGCATGTCTTTTTTTTTTTTTTTTTTTT
>VUYV01000011.1:2545028-2619344 GCA_008711295.1 Anarhynchus alexandrinus | reverse complement strand
TTTTTTTTTTTTTTTTTTTTTCACATTTTCTAGAAATCTAGATGTAAAACCTCTGACTTGTTATTTAAGCGTTCTGTGGCCAGTCCCAGTTATACCTTTTATAAAACTCGTATTTTTCTCCGACCTCTAGAACAAATAAAAAAACCTCTTCACTTATGCTAATATTTCAGAATCTAAACAATAATTTGGTTTGAATTTGGTTTGAGATATTGACATAGGTCCCATATAAATTCTTCTTTCTTGCTCACTGTTCTTCAGTTCTTATAAACTCTCTGAACTAACTTCGAATGAGCTGTGCTGATTTACAGCAGTTTCAGACCTGACCATTTCTCTGCTTGCACAGTGCCTGTGTTTATTCATTTCCCTTTCTCTTACCTAATGTACACAGACCCTCATACTGTAGTTTTTAGCATATTTAATCTCACTGAAAGTCCTGTTAGCTTGTGCGGCCCTTTGTGTGGCTTAAAGTATTTATGTTCTTTACTATACAAGGCAGTTCAGATTTATTTTAACTTAGTGCATTCCAGTGAGGAGATTTGTTTATATGAATGTTTGCTGCCAACATCTAATGCCATTTCTTGTTTACAACTCATATTTTTTCTGACATAAGGAGAACATAGAATTTTGATATATTAAAAAAATATTATCCAGCAATGCTAAACGCATGAGCAGTTTTACATTTGTAGACAGCTTTTGCTCAGTGTTGATTGCATTTCAATATGAAGTGGCTTGCATTTTTATTCGGCTGATGGATTCTGATGAGCATCTAACACTGAGTAAGAGAGATATGAGTGTTGCACATATGGGAAAATGAGAATTTTATTAAAGAAAATAAGAATGGAACAAGCTATTTTATTATGACGATGGAACTGTTTCTGTCTTAAATCAATGTTTTTGCAGGTGCAGCCTTCATCACAGCCTCATTCTTTCAGCATCGGATGATGCTCTTTCCCAAAAGGCAGCTTGAACGTCATCCTTCATAAGGGTCACAGTTGTGGCAAAGTCTTTGAGTCAAGGCTTGAAAGTTTTCATATCTGTGAAAATGGACTGTAGACAGCTAGTTCCATCTTGGCTCTGACCGATTGCCTAGCAATGATAGAAATTTCCAATAATCTAAGAAGACCTTATTAGTTTTTATCTACATGTATGCCTTGAATTATAGAGGTCATGACAGTGGGATAGAATTATTGGGCATATTCCAGTCCAAGTTTACCTTAGCGGTGTGCAATCACTGTAACAGTGCACTACCACTCTTGTGCTTAGGGACAGCCCCTCTTTTTCTGGTCTTCCTCATCTACACATCCACTAAAAATGTGCTAAAGCTCTTTAATTTTGCTGTTCCATGCCTGGTTGCCATCTTCTCCACCAATTCTGTTATTGCAGTCTGAAACCTGTTCTGAGTTGATGCTGATTTGTATTACATAGCATAGATTGTTGCCCTTTCCAGCAAGGTGAACTATCCTTTCTCACATCCCACGTTGACTTTGAATAACAACTCCATTGAAAAGCTTTCCAAATATGGCCTATTTAATTTTTTTAAAAATTTTATTAAATGAGTTGTTCCTGAATTACAACTTGAACCATTGTCATAGATCAAAATCTGTTCAAATTTCTATTGTGTATAACACAACGATGTTAAAATACTGTTTACAACATTTCTTTATGGGTCTTCATGCTTGCTTGCCTTACCGATTTTTTTCTCAAAAACTAACAAAATATGTACCTCTCAGGAAGCTAAGCGCAGTTTACCTATATTCTTTGACTCCATCAGGCTGAACTGCTTAACATGAAAAAACAGGCCCTGGAAACAAAACAATTTATAGAAAATCAGGAGGCAGAAGAGCGAAAACTCCTAAAAATCATTGCTGAAGCTGATGCTGAGAGGCTGAAGCAGAAGAAGGAATTTGACCAGGTAGGAATCTGTAACTTGGCTTTTCAAACACACTGCATTCTGTTCCCTCATTTGTCCAGTGTATTTTTAAGATCAAGAACCTCAGCTACTGTAAATGTGGTACTACTAAAGCTTTATAGTGTCAGTGAAACAATGATGTTAAGATACTGAAGTGAATGAAATATGTAGTTTATACTATTCAGGTGACTGAATAGGGGAAACTATTAGGCCCTTGCCATATTTCTTTCACTAATAACAGTGAAACATCTAAGTTCACAGGTTTTTGACTGATGCAAATACAGTCATGATACTTTGGGATGTACTGAGGAACTGTAACTGAGATTATTGCTTTGTCCTGCGTCCTTAGGTTATCAATGAGAGAGATATCCTAGGGTCCCAGCTTGTTCGGCGCAATGATGAAGTGGCTCTGCTCTATGAAAAGATAAAAATTCAGCAATCTGTCTTAAACAAGGGTGAAACCCAATACCGACAGAGAATGGAAGACATCCGACTTCTCAAGTTGGAGATCAAAAAACTTCGGCGTGAGAAGGGAATACTTGGCAAGAGTGTGGCTAATGTGGAGGAGCTCAGGTAGAAAAACTGATTGAATACATTTTGATAGCGACTGATAGTGTTTGAGACAGAAAATATATGTTATGCACGGTAAAGATTTGTATCAACAAACATTTTACCTTGGAGAAAGACGTTGTTTGGTTTGACCTCAAACACAGACTGGATTAAATTCACAAAACAACTTATCAGCAATTAAGAAAATTAAAATATAAGAAGGAGGAAAGGAAGAAAAAAGACATCTTGGCCAAAGTTGAAATAGTTTCCATATTTCCCCTTGTACTGTGAGTTACTGCCTACAGAATAAACTTGACAGACAGCAGCAGAAAAGGTGTTCATAGTTCAGTGAGCTACTTAGTGGTACCCAAGGCCCAAATTAGGGGAACTGCTTTTTATGAGGCAATCCACAAAGGATGGGGAACACTTGACATATTTATAACAAACCCCTGCACATTTTCAGAGCTCTCTCCTTGCAGATTTATATGCAGACTTGCTCTCTGAGAAAGATTTAGTTAAATTTTTGTTGAAGGTTGTGTTTCTTTAAAACAGAAGTTTAATAGCCCCATCCTGATTTATCTCCTCCTTCTCTGGCTTAATGCTTCCCTTCTGTTTTTTTAACCCTCCTGTATTTGAGGTGTATTCCTTCCTTATGGGAAACTATTCTAATTTTCTATAGAATCAGAATTCTATAGAATTGTAAGGAAAGGCAGATGTGTTTTTAGCAGATAATCATCATACTAATTCTATGTAGCTACCACAGTTTTGGGTGAGATTTTTAGCTTAACTGTATCAGTATAATTCCATGGCTTTCACTGGAGCAAATTGACTTCAGTCCATGGTCAGTCCCATTGACTCCAGCGGAATTATGCCAGTTTGATTTGGTGTAACAGAAAAGAGAACTGGGCACAAAACATTAGCAATTGCAGTTTTCATCGACTGACTGCAGACAGGAATAGGATTTGAACTTGCTGCCCAAATGCATTCAGCTGAAAGTCTGTTACTGTATTGAAACTCAGTGACGGTATTGAAGTATAGTGCAACGCATGCCATGATGGGTGGATCAATTCTTGCTAACTGCAGCAGCAATCACATACTTTAATGAAGTCCAAAACCATCATGAAAACTGCCTGTCGAAAGACTCCATTTATCACTTGTGCTGCTAATTAGCTTTCTTGATTTGCCAATTGGAGATGTGGGTTTTTTTCCTCTTCCATAACCTTGTCCAACCTCACAGTTAAAAAAAGGCCTTTTTCTCTTTAGTGAGCCAACTCTGAGCTTAGCAGGAAAAGATTCAGTGGGGGAGTAGGCACTTGGTGATCCTCAACCCCTTTCCCCTTGGAGAACTTACAGGATCCACCCACCAAAGTGATAAGGGTTAGATCATTGCAGAATGTGCCTTTTTTTTTCTGTCCCTCGAACCTCCCATCCTCACCATAGGAGCATAGTTGTCAAGGCATCTCGGGAGTGCTCAATTAATTTTAAATTCAGCAACAAATCACCCCTGAAATTCCTTGAGGATAGGTATTAAGAGTAAAAGAAATCAAACTTAGGTTCTCTAAAGAACAGTGTCCATCATACTTAGGTCCTGGGGTGTGTTTTATTTACTAGATTGCGTGAGCCATGTAGATTTAAAACCTTCTTTCAAATACAAGCTGTCAGATTCAATACAGGGGTACCTGGGTATGACTCCATAACTGATTTGTAGGTTACTCTAGATTAGTTAGCTGTCCTTCAGGCCTTAATGTACTTGGGAAGATGTGGGCAGGAAGATCCAGTAGGCTGTGGAGTAGATGCCCCAGGAACTGATGAAAAGTCCCTTTTTTGAGCCATTCTTACTAAATGAGTAAAGAGGTCTAACTGTGTTATGGTTCCACCTGTATAGTGGTATCGGTGTCGACTGTTAATCACACAAGTCACTTTGCCAGTGTTGTAGTGCATGGGAGAATAGTTTGTTAATGTTAATGTTAATGTTTATTAGTGCCTCGGTCACATTTATGTGGTTTTGGTGTGGTTTTTTTCTTTTTGTTTTATGCTGGTCTTAAGACAGGAGGTTCATCACATGCGGAAGGAGCTATTAAGGGAACAGACTCGCTGCAAAGTTTTGGAAGAAGAACTGGAGAATCCCTTGAATGTTCACAGATGGAGAAAATTAGAGGTGATGTCTCAGCATTTCAAGTTCCCAAAGCCCATATTACCAAATCAGTGACACAGCACAAAGCCTATTTAGTTTACTGTTATGCAAATTACGTGGAGGGGCAGGCAGACAGAAATTTCCATAGTGCCAGTGGAGTGGTTAACTACTGAATGGTTTCCTTGCACAATGCAATCAGTGTTATTTTTGTGTCACTTTCTCAATGAAAAATTGCAGAGGGATTTGTAAAGAGCCAGTCAAATGCTAAAAGGAATAAAGAATGCATAAGGTGAATTTAGAAGGAGGTGAGTCCTTAACATGGATGATGAGAAAGAGGATGATTCGGGAAAGATACAATCCTACCCTCACCAGTACAGAGAGATCACAGAATCATGGAATCACGGAATTTTCAGAGTTGGAAGGGACCTCTAGAGATCATCTAGTCCAACTCCCCTGCCAAAGCAGGATTGTCTAGAGCACATTACTCAGGACTGCATCCAGGCGGGTCTTGAAAATCTCCAGAGAAGGGGACTCCACAACCTCCCTGGGCAACCTGTGCCAGTGCTCTGTCACCCTAACCGTAAAGAAGTTTTTTTGTGTATTTGAACGGAACTTCCGGTGTTCCAACTTGTGCCCATTGCCCCTTGTCCTGTCACTGAGAACCACTGAAAAGAGTCTGGCTCCATCCTCCTTCAACCCACCCTTTAGATACTTGCACGCCATAATAAGGTCTCCCCTCAGCCTTCTCTTCTCCAGGCTAAAGAGTCCCAGCTCTCTCAGCTTTTCCTCATAAGGGAGATGCTCCAATCCCTCAGTCGTCTTAGCTGCCCTATGCTGGACTGTCTCCAGCAGTTCCCTGTCCCTCTTGAACTGGGGAGCCCAGAACTGGACACAGTATTCCAGTTATGGCCTCACCAGTGCAGAGTAGAGGGGGAGAATGACCTCCCTCAACCTACTGGCCACACTTTTCCCTATGCAGCCCAGGATGTATATGGGAAGAAAGGCAGAATTAGAAAAGGTTATGGAACAGTTAGACAGGGGAATGGATAGACACAGACAGAAGGTCAATTGCATCTGTGAGAAAAGGAGGAGGCCCCCACATAAACAGTGGTGGACTCCCAAAGATAACCCATTCCAGGTAATGTGAGTTCAACTGTTACATAAACAGCAAATCCAAATTTTCACACTATTGGAACCTGCAAAATGAAGGGGAAAACTAGAAATCTGTCAAGCACAGACCAAATATATGGACATCAATCAGCATCACTGGCTATTTTTGAAGTAAGTCTGAGCCAGCTGAGATTTCTCTGTTGCATGGATCTCTGATCTGATGCCAGCCTAGGTTGCTTGGCTGCTCTAATAATGAGTGGTAACATGCTAGTCCCTACAGAAGCAGAGCTGAATATTTTGGCTGTTCTTACTAGCATGATAGTTAATTTCTGATCTTTCCATGCTGAGCTTAAAGCTGAATGGAGTGTTAGCTTTTCTCATGGAAGGGAGATGCAGGATGCTGAACTAGGTTAAAGACATCTAGGTACAATTCCCAGCAGCACCTTGTAACAAAGGAAAATCAGGACAGTCAAAACATCCAGAGTTGGGAAAATGAATGCATGAATAGACTGATAATGGGAAATGATATCTTTCCATTCTGGGTCACTGGTTTGTATTTGGAACGCAGAAAGGCCAGCAGATGGCTAGATCCATATGAAATAATACTGATGGGGTTTTGGTTCAATTCCTAATGAACAAACACCCTCATATTACTACACTTATCACAAATTGGCACCATGTTTGGGCAGTGCCATAAAAAAATGAAGGACTGAGTGGGTCATGGGGACTGAACTACTTCTTAGCCTGGTTTCTCAGGAAATTATGTTGTGTTGTGAGCGCTGCATACATATCTGTGTTAGTGTCCCAGTTAGACTTGAATTGATTAGTCAATTTAGATAAAATCAGACAAAGGATTAAGAGCTGTGAGACACCAAGTTCCTTATAAGCTCAAGCAAATATGCACAGAGCGAGACTTTATTGGAGTCTTTACTGTAGCGTGAGTTTAATCCTTATGAACCACCAGAGACACCACATGAGAGAGGAGAAAACACATGGGAGAGAGGTGGTGGGAATCCCTGAGTGGCGAGAAGCTTCAGTCAGTTTGCTCCTCATTAAAGGATCCAACAAGATACAAAGTGGTAGGAAAGTAAGCTTTGCTGGCTGCTCCTCACAGAATTATTTGTTTGCTTCTTAGAGCTTCCTCCAGATGCAATCTGTGACAAAAGAATGGAAAGGGAAGGAGAGATATCTACTAGCTCCTGGTCTTAACTTCTCAACCTGTTTCAAGACTATATTGTAGTTACACTTTCTTTTGTTCAAGAGAAAAATCTTCCTTTCCTTAAAACTCAGTTGACACTGTTTGAAGTTCTTGAAACAGTGGGAAGTACTTGCTCTGCTCCTCATATGTCAGTGGGCAGTTTCAGTTTCTGCTATAAGTGATGTACTAATCTCCTTTTCCTTCCCTGCTGCATGGTTCTACCAATCTTTGCTGGTTTGGGGGTTAAGCTCTGAAGGGCTATTTATATTAGTTGTTTTGAGGAGGATTGATGAGGGTAAAAGTGCTAAGCATGAACACGCTCCAACATGCTCCTTCAAGAGGCAGAGATTCCAGTTTCAGGACTGCTTGTATAAATGCCATCTAAAAAAAACCCAACAGCCCATCCCCCTTCCCCCCCATTTTATATTTGTCACTTTTGGACAGATATGGTTTTCATTTGCAAGCAAGAAACACTAACTTGTTGTAATCTATAATTTTTGAGACTGCTTTGTTCTTGTCTAGGCCAGTGACCCAAGTACCTATGAGCTGATTCAGAAAATACAGAGACTACAGAAGCAACTTATCAGCAAGACAGGTGAAGTGATAGAGAAAGAATTGCTCCTTCAGGTACTGTGGCATCATTATTTTGTTGTATCTTATTAACATATTTGACTTACCCTGCATTCTCTGTCTCCTCAGATGTGCTTCCTGAATGTTATTTGGGTGCATGGCTTTGAATTTCTTTTGCATGCCCCTTAGATAGCTTTAGATGGCAGCACTGACTCACTGAAAGAGAACAAATGGCATCTGATTAGTTGATTTTTATGTCCTGGTTACTGATACCTGGACAACTCTGGAAAATAAAATTAAAGGTGTGCTTTAGTTTATTCATTTCATAGATTAGTCTTCAAGCCAGGGTTAGACTTTTGGAAAGGCTATTTTGTCCTTTTAAACATGCCTGTTATGACCAGGACATGAAGGAGAATCCTTGTTTGATTCCATTTGTGCTTAGGTTGGCTTTTGACAGGAGGAATCCTACAGAGTTCGTGTGATTTAGATATGTTGCTGTCTGGGTCATGTTTGACTTCAAGGTCTTTGTGCTGAACTTGCCAAAAAGTAATTTTTGTGGTAGCTTATTTTTTTTAACTGTATCCGATGTCCCTTAACTCGAGTGATATCAACAAGATTTATGTTGTAGAATCAAGGAGAGACTATATTCCTATAACAAAAAAGGACTGTCTTTGGGCTTCAACCATAGGTGTAAAACCGGGAAATTTGTCTCTTTCTCTCTGGTGATTGTAAGGATAGCTACAAGTTGCCAGTTCTAGGTATGATTTTAACATCTTGGTCTTAAATACCCTAATAGTCTTGATACCTATGTTGGGTATCACTTGATGGAGAGTAGAATGTGACTTGTAGCTCCATCTGTCTTGAGACGAAGCTCAGCAGATGTTAACAAGGCAGGGTTTGTCTCTCTTTCTTCATTGTTTTGTAGGAAAAAAATAGATCTGCATTTCATTTGAAGGTAATGTATGTATGGTGTATTACACCTTTGCTTGGAAAAATGTAATCTTTGTTACATAGCACCGAAATGCTATCAGTGAAATAGTTTGTTAGCTTAAACAAAATGTAGCAAAAATAGCTTCAAATTTGCTGTGCTTTACCCATGCATAAACCCAATTCTGTTGGATTTTGACATAGTCTCTGTTGTGTATCTTGCCTTATCCTTAGTGTGCTCCCATTTAGCTATTATTATTTAGAAGTGAAGAACTGAGATATAGAGGTACTAAGTTGACTATCTTTGAGCCTACGTTACTATACTAGCCATTGGCACAATCTTTCTGTCTATGCAGCAGTCCTTCCGTGGCAACTCTAATTTTTTTAAATTATTTTCCTAGATTTAAGTCAGTGTTCATCTATATGAAACTTATTTATATCTAGAATCGTTAATTCAGGCACCAATTTCCTGTGCAACAGTGCTGAAATGAAGGTTTCCCTCAGGAGACTGATGGTAAAGAAAAGGCCAAAAATACCACACTCCACATGCTGTTTGGGGCTTCACCATCAACATTTCTGAGCTCTTCTCTGGTTTGCCACAGTGTTTTTGAATCCTCCACAATGACGGAAATGGTGCTTTTTATTCATAGCAGGGTATAGGTTAGGGATGGAGGATGTCCCCCAGCTCATTTCCTCAAACGGCTGTATGTCCTACTGTATGTCATTGGTGTAGGGCTTGCAAGCTAAGAGTACTAGCTGAGCTTCTGCTGAGTGTCTGGATAACCTTGTATGAGTCATTTCATTGTTCTTTGGACTGGCTTTCCTATATACATGTAACATGGTATGATGATGATACCTGTTTTGTTAAGTGCTCTGATACTCACTAAAGCAAAATGCTCGCTAATAACTTACAAAACTGATGCTATCATGTTCCCAACTCCTCTGGCGAAGGAGGGAGCCTGAGGAACAACTCCAGCAGGAGGAAATGAATGGAGAGCAGTAATGTTAACTTTCCTGCGGGAGCTGAGCTGTATGCAGCGGGAGGGTTGCTTCACCAGGCCCCCGTCTGGGTAGTGTGTCCTTATTAAATAGAGGGGATGGGCTTGATCCTGACTGAAATTTACCATTATGAGAAACTGCAGCAATTTAGCTCCCATTTCTGGAAATTTTTATTTTTGTCCCCTTGCTATAATTTGTCTTGCTTAGTGAGTTTGCTGTCTGGTCAATATAACAGCCAGTGTTATATATATATATGTATAAGGGGGGCTCTGCTCCCCCTTAAGGTCTGATCATTCCTTTTCTTTTTTTTTTTTTTTTTTTTTTCAAAATCCTGGTGAAATCCCTCATGCTTAAAGGCATTCAACATCTTTTTTTTTTTATGGGTTTCTCCTGGAAGTCAGCTCAGTTCAGTTCAGTCAGTCTCTGCTCATTTGCAGATTGGGGGAATTGCTGATGACTTGACCTGTGCCTAGTTGGCGTAAAATCCCCCGTCTTCAGTGTCAGAGACTGCAGGAGCTGAGGGATCCAAACTTACTCATTTTCCCCATGTTGTGTTTGCTTGCATAAGTCACACCTCCTCACCCCAAGTCATCCTCATCCACATCTTGCCCTGTGACAAGGGCACAGCCATTGTGTGTATCTGCTTTAAAACGATCTTTATCTCTTGCTTGCTGTACATAACCATTTTTCTGTGTGTGTGGCTATCATGCTGGCAGACAGGATATTTGTTGAAGGTGCAGCTTGCGAGTGTCTGTGTCTATGATTTCTGTGTATGCATATTATGTAACATAAATTCCCTCACATCAAAGTGTAGTAACACAATGGAGTGCAAAAAACTATATGGATTGAATATTGAGTGTTAAACACGCCTTCGGAATTTAGAAATAACCCATGTCTGGAAATGGCTGAGCCCTGTGTCAGCAACCTGCAGTTTGATTTGTAGGGTATTCACCTTGCTGCATCCTCGTGCAGCACCACAATGTTTGTATAAGGAAAAATAATTCCATTTGTATTGTATGAGCTCTAGTTCTGTCCTGATCGTTACTTTTTTTTTTTTTCCAAATGGTCTTTTAAATAAAAGCTGGTTTATGCAGGGAACAATGTTTCGGGATGAGCTGGATATATAAATTTTTGCTAAGTAAGGACCACAGTGTATAGATTCATGTAGAAAAGCATCTGCTTACTTTACCTGCTCCTGATGTGTATTTGATCATATGCTTTTTATTAGCTTTTTCACTATTTCTCACCTGTTAGTTCTTTAAAAATGATGCAGCTGTAAAAGCACGCTACAATCCATGCTATGTGATTATTAGAATGATTTGCTACATTTCAGTCAGAAAATCTTGATTGCTGACAGTACAGGAAGAACCCAGCTTGACTCTAAAATCCTGTACAAAAATATCTTTCTTAACTTGTCAGCAGGGCACATTTTTTGTATTGTATGTTTACTGAGAGGTATTGAATATGCAAGATGATGAATGTTGTTTTTTTTAGAATGACTTTTCAGAGTTAAGCACTTTAATAAAGATGCAGAAAGGTGTCCCCTGTTATCAAAATTATTAAACTCTTCTTGTTTCTGATTTATCTGTGCCCTGTAGCCACAGCATCTTGGGTTATAACCTATCAGCTCTCATACACCAAATAAGTGTGGATATCCTGAGACTTTGAAGAGTAGCTGCAAACTCCTTCGCTCAGGCATTCTCACAGTTGCGAGCTGCTGTGCTGATGAAAAATGCTGTCTTAAAAATCAGATCCAAAACCAAGGTCTTGAATACTTACGGTCAATAAAAATCCAGTGGCATTTTTGCCAAACATAGGAAATGTTACTTCAGGGTTAGCCAACTTCCATGTTTGAGTCATTACGTTCCTTCTGAATTTGTGCAGTTGAAAGATACAGCATTTTTTATTTCTTTTCTAAACCATTGAGTAATACTGCAGGGCTTTGTGGAGAAATATGTTGCGTATTAACCAAGGGATTTCAATGATGAGTGAAGGTCTTTGTGAACACATGTGGTTTGAGCAAAATGCGTTGTATAGCCATAGGACATAATTATTAATAAACAGAAGTGCTCCACTGAACAAATCCCCACTGCAAAAAAAATACTTACTCACTTTGTTTGTGGGGCAAATCTCTCACGTGACCGAAGCTGTACTGCTCTACTGCGTACTGAACAGCGATGTGGTAAACTTGCAATGTACTGCATTACCTTGTTAGGATTATGATTAGTGTGGTTTTAGGAATTTACACCATTAAAAGTGAATTATGCACTGCTTTATTTGTTTCAAATTTAGTTCTTTCTCTTCAGAGTGAACTCCTCTAATTTGATTTTATGTCTGACTGAGCGGAATTTTATTCAGCTGCACGTCTTGGAATGTATAACAGTGGGAAGATTCACATTGTATGTCAGTTATCTCCGTTGTCAGTCATCTCAGAAGATTGTTTATAAATGTAAAAGAGAGATGTGCAACCAAGATTATTTGTGGAGGGAGGCAAAGGCAAATGTGTCTCATTTAAGCCTTGCATGTAGTAGTGGAACTATTGTTATTCTGTACACATATATTTTTAATCAGTATTGTTTTAAGTTGTCAACAATCAAAGACCAGGATTGGGCAGTCAGAATGTGATGCTTCCAGGCTGTTAGCATCTTGAGCTCATAGTTTCAAAGAGTGCAAGGGCAAAAGGCATGATTAGCTCATATATCTGACTCAGAGATTACAGCCAGATAACACCCACATGTCCTTGAATTGAGCCAAGTTCTGAGCTAAGTTTCAGTCCCCCAAAAGAACTGATGGTCCCACTGACAGAGAGTAGGAGGAGCAGAGGGGATGCTGCTGTCTCCAGAATAAATCAGGAGAGTTTCATTTCAGGTATTGTAAGATACAGGGAGGAGAAAGTGAAAGGGACTTTCTCTGTGACCTTGGGCAGGTTACTTAGCTTTTGCATGCCTCACATCTAGTAAAAAAGGAATAAAATAATTTCCACTTTTATAGTGGTATGTGAATGAATATATTAGAGACATGACTGAACTCAGTTGTAACAATACCTAGCTAAACACTCAAAATAGGCAGATGTTTTATTTCATTTGTGCTAACTTGGTAGTAGAGCTGTTCTATCCAATTTGAGGTTCTTGTTGCTATAGTGTCTGAACATATACATAACCATCTTTATTTCTCAGAGCTGGTACTATGGTTTCATAAAGAAATCTGCTTTAGAACAGTGTGTTACCATGTGAGTTTATGCAGGCTGGCAGCTACTGAAATCAAACTTTTCTCCCAGCTAATGGAGGAGCTTTGGGATTTGCTTCCATCTATTTGTTATACAAAATTGTTCTGCCAATTTATTATCTAAAATACAGACTTTTTTTTTCAATGTTGTATCATTTTTTCAGCCCCGTTCATGAGAACCTAGTCCTCTTGAAAATCATTTCTTTTCCTAGCTTGGCAGTTTCATGAAGTGTGCTTTTGCTAGGTTCTTCATTGCTCTCACAGTGCTCACGTAGCTGCTGTTATACAGCACATAATGCAGAAATTTGTGCTCTGATGTCGAGTAAGAGATTTTCTCATCGGACAGCCTGCTAGGGAAAATAGGAGAATGCAGTACTTTTACCTGCCTTTACTTTGGTATTTTTAAGTCCCAGTTCAGTTTTATTTTAGGTATTATCTGTACATCTTCAAAATGGCTGAGATTTACTTTACCCTCTCAAATTTGGCATTTATATATTTTCAGTGCCAAGTATAGATTCTACTTGGATTTGAGAGTATAACCTACTTATATGTTACATGCAGGGTAGATAGTCTGAGTTGGGGATTTTTTTGGCAGAATTGTCTATTTTCATAAAAATAACTGCAATTCACTTCAGGAAACTAATGACTGTAGAATCCCTAAGAGTCTCTTTTGACCTGCCCATTATTGTTTCTCTGTCATCTTGCCTTTAGAGAGATTTTAGCAGAGGTAGTTTGGGAGAGTGCTTTGTGAGCGCTGAAACTTACAGGTGAACTGCAAAATCCACTGCCAAAATACAATCCTTTCTTTACCGCTCCTTTATCATTTATATATAAAGTTAGCCTTTTGAAGGGATTTTTCTATCCAAAAATGAAAAGGGAAATGTTCTTTTTGGCTTTTTATACTTTACTAGGACTTGGCTCTTTTCTGTCTCTATTTCCTGGAGGATTTGACTTCCTCTGGAAGCACCGGATTAATGCCTATCTTGTGGCTGAAGCTAGCGGTTCTCTCAGCCCTCAATTAAAGGGGTGAGTATATTGAGCTTTAGGCCTTTTCTGTGCTTAAAAGTACCATTCCTACTGGCAAAATGTTGCTTTTCTGATTTAGCTTATACCAGCTCTTGAATGGCAAAAGACTTTCTTGCTAGTATAATTGCATCTAATTGCATAGCCAGTAGCTGGCATAGCCATGTCAGCACAAAGACATTGCACCACTAACTGATAAAGCTAAGCTGGCAAAACGTCTAACCATTTATCAAGTGGTCCCTGACATGGAAAAAAAAGGCAGAAAAATGCGTTTATGTCCTTATAAAAACCTAAGCATTGATATGTATCTTAAGAAAGAGTAGAGAGAGAAAACAGTACCTGGTGGAGTGTGGTTTTTGAGTTTATGACTCCAGTTCTAAGTTGGTGGCCAGAATTTAAAGGGATTCATATTGGAATATAGAAATGAGAAATACAGTAGGGACTCAGGCCCAACATTTAATTTTTGGCTTTCAACTGGGTATGAATCATTAAAAAAGCAAAACAGTTTACTTCCCCAGTGCCGTGCAGAATAAGGCACTGGTGTGTCAAAGGCACACTGTAGGAACTGCCTTGATTTAGAATTGGACTCTGAAGAGAATCTCCGTTCTTTTTTAAAATGAAAAAAATAATGTATTCCCATGAACTCCGGCTGTAACTGCATTCTAACTAGTGATGAACAAAATATCTAATTATCGGCACACTATTTTGATGCACAACAGTCTACTGAGTTAGTGCCATCAAATTAATTTCAGTTAATTTCATTGCCTTGAATCTGATTTGAACTGGAGTCTCCAGTGCAGTATGAAGTGACATATGGAGGTTCTTAATGCATTGAGTCATCCTTCAGGACTATTTTTTCAGGTTCTTTCCTTCTTCTGCCATGCTTTTATTTTCCTTTTGTTGTGCTTGAAATGTTCATTGCTGAGCTAGGGCTTTGATTGGGGATTTTGACTTTGACTCCAAGTGGAAATTTTTGGGTTTTAGTATCGGTGTTAAGTTGAAGGATTACTGTCTTTTAGTGATTCTATGCCTGGCATGATGACTCTTCCATACAATTAGAATTTCTTTAGAGCCTTTTGTTCTGCCACTGATGTAATTTTTCCAAGTAAATTAATTATTAAAAAAAAACCCCACCTGATTGTGTATTCAGTAGGATTCTGTATAAAACACTTATGCTAAGCAAATTGTAGGATAATTGTGTTAATTCTTGGAGCAACTTACCTGGTCTCATATGCAATCCTGTGATGATGTAATAAGTAATCACATCCCATAAACAGGAAGGATAAGAGTCAGCTGTGTGAAGGTCTATTGAGGGTCTACATATCTACCTGAAAGTTTTGTGTAAGCCTTAAGAATTCAATAGGGATTTGAGGGATGTTCAGTTCTTGCCCTAGCTCTCCTCAGAAAGGAGTTGATTTCTATTTCTGCATATTTTGAATACACTTCTTGGTGCATTAGTTTATTTTAGCCCTTCTAATCTCAGTCCATCTAGAATTAGAAGATGTTCTATGCTATAGAAACTTACAGCATGATAAACTGCTCTTAAAAACACACTGACATTTACATTCTTTCCCTCCTCCCCCATATGTTGCAATTCAAATGGAAGAGAATAAAGTCTTCCCAGGAAAATAGCCTTTTGGGGTTTTTTGTTTAGGGTATGTTTGTTTAAACAGGGTTTTGAAAAAACAGGTAGGGAAGGTGCTCATCACTTTAATGTCATCAGGTGAAGATAATCAGCTGCTCTTTAGAGTAAGAAAATAATTTTCCAATAAAAATAGTACAAATATATCTGGCACTGGGAAATGAGAAGCAAAACAGATTACTTAGTGATCAAGCAAAACATTTTTTGTGGTGAATTTTCTTAGTAGAAAAGTTTAATTTTTACTGAATCTTTGTGGAACTACATTGCCCTCATAAACAAAGCAGATTTCCCATGATAACTGGTTTTGGACAGAAGCAAGGTGCAACTTTATTTAAGAAAGTAGAAGAAAACAGATCAAAATAACTTCTGGGGGTTCTACACCATTTTTAGCTGATCTAATGTTGTTTTAGTCAGAAATATTCAGATGCCATTTACAAAGATGAAGAAGTTGCAGGTGAACTAAAAATCTCTTGGGATTTATGGGTGGCAAATGTACATGAATGCATAATCTGTTTTTAAAGTTTTTTAGAAGAATTGGTATATATAATTGAGTTTGAGCTTGAAAGAGAACTCTAGTGGGTCATCAGATGTCATCCCTCCACATCATGCAAGATTGATTTAATTAAGCAAGTACCATCCTTGATAGTTGAATGTCAAGTATAGATTTGTTTCCTGCGTTCTAATACATGTACTCCCAGTCCATGAATTTTAGCATGCATGAGAGAGATTGTTGGCTTGAAGTATACTGTGGTTTATGGTTGTGACTTTTCTCCCACGCTTCTAAGTCTAGCCCCGGTGTTTCTGAAATGCAAGGAGCAGATGTATTGGTTTACTCAGCGTGGTAGTCCTGGAAGCTTCGGAGATCGAGTTTCATTTCTGTGTATCTTCCAGGGGTTTTAGTGAATTTTGGCAATTCATGTAGCAACTCTTTGTGTCCAGACCCTTTTGTAGAATGAGAAGAGAATCACGTCCCTGGCTGGAAGCACTGCTTTGGCATAAGTACGTTAAAGATTTAACAGTGTTCAGACACTGAAAGGAGGAGGCGATATATGTACCCAAGGTACATCATTGCTTTGTGATCTCCATCAGAAAAGCAGAAACAGTGATCACCAAAGTATTTTATTCAAATGTCTTGCATCTGATTTGAACCCAGAAATCCTGAGCATGAATACCTTGTGTCATAAAACTTAAAATATTTTGTATAACGACCCATTCCTAAACTTCTTAGACAAAATTGCCATTATCTTCAACCATAGTTTGTGAGAATAAAGCTTGAGTAAAAAGTTCAGAAGTTGTTTTAGTAAATAACAAATAACTGAAAACAAACTTGTTTACTCCTCATTCCTGTATTCAGCATGTATCTGGGAAGGAAATAAATCTGCTGCGCACCCCAGGGTAAAGTATATTAATCAACCAGTTATCTTGTTAAAGGAAAGTAAATGATTCGCTGTGCTGACTGAATACATTGCAATGCAGAAACTTTGCAGTGCTGTTAGCAATCCAATACTGACTGTCAGCCATCCAGAAGCTGCTAGAGAAGTGAAAATACTGGAGGAGTGCAACAGCAGTGTAGCAACACATTCACAAGCCCATATTATATAGTGTGGCCCAGAGCCGGCTGCAAATCTTTATTATTCAGATGTACCCTTTGGCAGGCGTTCTTCCCGTGAGGCAAAGGTATTCTGCTCCTCCCTCAGCAAGCAAGGTATGGACAATCTACAGCATCCCATTCAGTGATGGATTCTTACTTTGCAGACTAGTTGCAACAACAACAACAACAACAACAAACTCCAACAAAAAAAAAAGACATTGCACAGGGACAGACTATATGTTATCTGTTTCAGATCACTTATTTTCATTCTTATAGGAGTGTGAAGGGTGCTGTTGTTGAGAAGAGGCATGCAGAAAGATGCAGCAGTGCTAAGACTGTTTCAGGGCTGTTAGGGGCAGGCAGTTAGAGTCACTGAATTATTTTTTTTAAAAAAAAATGTAGCTTAAAATTGGACAGATGAGGACACAAACAGGTGTAGAAAGAACTCCATTCCTCCATTCCTCACTCTGAGACAGCCAGACACAAGCTGCTGAGTGCATGGAAGCCATGAACTCCGCGTAGGGAGACTCTCTGCCAAGTAGGGTGCATCCGTCAGCCAGCTGCTCCACATCCTCTAGGCTCAGAGCTCAAGTCTTCCCATGCCTGTCTTAGTAGATATAGCTGTAATCTTAAACAGGGGATGGCACAGTTGGGCACAACAGTTGCCTTTACATGAACATTAAAATTCGCTCTCTTTCCCCTTCCTCTAGTCCTCTTTCTGTTTCTTTGAATTTTAAGAAGCAGGAAGGGGGAGCTGAAACAGAACTCTTCGAGGGATAGCAGAGGGCCATCTCTAATTACAGCGAATCTGAAGGAAGCCATATATTAAAACATTCATGATTTCAGAATTGCTGTGTGTGTTTCTTAGATGTACTGTTATTTCTTAATAGGTTTCAAAGTGTAACAGGAGACCATTCTTTCTTCCCTGAGGTACTTGGCATATGCAGGGAAACTCCACTGTCCTGTCACAAAGATGTATGTAGGCTTTACTGCCTTGTTAGACAGGTATTTGTAGGTTTAAGTGGTGGCTTGACTTTGAGACAGCTATTCAGAGATGGCAATTCCAGAACACCGAAGGACTTGAAGCTAAATGCTCTCATCTTTCAGGGAAATCTAAGGATCTAAGTCAAGCAGGTGATTAAAGAGATGTAGGTGCCTAACTTACAGATAGGTATTTCTAGAAGCAGCTCTGCAGTTTCTCTGACCCTTCGAGGTCATCTGTCAGATCAGTCAGAAGTAAGAGCAGAAGCAGGGTCTGCTGGGAATCCCCATCCCAAGCCTCCACCTGCAGGAACAGCTAATCCTTAAGAGCAGAGCTGTGATAATTCTCCTTTGATTCATCTGATAATTTTAAAATCTAAATGGCTATTGAATAGATAAAATACCTGCTGTTACACTAACATTAAAATACAGAGGTTTTAACTAAAATTGTCTACATTTGAAGAAGATACTATTATTTTTTTGACTTGAAACCCTATATGTAGTAATTATTAGCCAGTAAAAGGTTTCCCACTTTTTGCCTTGTTGAGTTATTCACTTAGAATTTTTAGATTCCTTGTTGATAAGATTTGTATCAACCTCTGAATCTCCTCCAGGACACTTTAAGACAAGCTGCTACTAGAACGTGAAACAAAGGTTTGTTTAGAGCTCTCTTCAGCTCAACTGTCAAGCTGCAGGCACTGTGGAAATAGCTGAATATTTACATCATTCCATGCCATGTCAGAGGTAATTCTCACCTTCAAGGAACAGCTCACTTTTCTTTTGTGTGTATATATGTGTATGTCTGTTCCTGCTCACACATATAGAAGAACAGGGGATAATTAATTGATCATCTTCTGCAATGTAAAGTATAAACACTGTGATTAAATAGCTACTCTGACTAATGATTTTTTAAATGCTTGTGTCATGTCAATAGTAAAAATGGAAGTGCAGCTGTTATTTCAGCAAGAGGTATCCGTGCCATTTTCTTCTGATAGGTTGTTGTCCTTGCATCTCAGAGCTCAGAAGTTGAAAGGAGAGGAGGATATGTAACCTATTTGTTTGTCCATTGGAAAAAAAAAACAGTTTTCCCATGTACTTCCTAAGAAAGATACAGCAGTACCAGTACCTAGCAATAATGATAAAAATAATAAGAAGCTGTAATTGCACTTTAGCTGGAATTGTTTGTACTTTGTTGTTCCTGGAAGATGGTAATAATGCAGCATTCAGCTCTTACTGTTAGAAAAAAGAGTCAAGGGTGAAGACCTTAGAAGATGCTCCGAGGCGTTTTTTTCCTCTCTCATTAAGCTGTTTTGAAAATGCCAGTCAATTTAGTGCAGTCTGCTCTGTGCCAAAGGAAACAGAGTTGCTCTTAAGAAGCACTATTATCAACTGGAGGGATAAGTCATAAGACAGGTTTAATTTAACTCCATCTAGAGAGGTGCAAATTTCACCAAAGACAGGGAAATGATCCCAGCCTTTCCTTCAAATTGGTGGCAGCATTTAACAAGAAAACCCCAAGTGTCTCATGCAGTATTAGTGTTGCCACACTGTGAAAGGACTTCAGTGTCCTGTTTCAAGCCTGAATTAATTTATCCAACAAAAGAACTCACATTGGACAGTTAAAGGAGGGTCTGGATGATGATGAAAATACAAGCTGTTCTAGGGTACTGCATGCTTGCAAAGGTGGATGGATGTGGAATAGAAAAGAAAGAGCAGGATTTTTTGAAAAGTGTGTATTAAGGAAGTTTATACTGCACATTTCTCACAGTGCTGGAGGCAACTTTCTTCTATTGTTATAAAATCATGAAGGTTACTGTATGCTAATTTTTTCTACAACTCCTAAAACTTTTAATTATAGATGTCCTGAGCCAATAGCTACTCTATTAGGTATACACATACACACAAATAAGTGTGCAGCTTACACAGGTAAAATGACTATGAATAGATGTGTATGTCTATATATGTATTTAATTCAGATTTCAGTGTCCTGTTTAACACTTCTGAAAAAGGATCACAACCCCTTAAGGATGCTCTGCTGCTGTGTGGCGTCATAAACAAAATGGCTCTGGAGTTCAGCATAGCGCTGACATTTTGGTTATAATGCCAATAAACAAGAAACCCCCTGGGGCACGTTGGCTGACTTGTTTTCCTCACCAAAGCCATGAGGAACTGTAGTGTGCTTACAGAGTTACTGTGTCGCTTTCTTCACCTTACTAATTAAAATAAGGATTTTTAGCTAGGTTAAATGTTTTGGGGTTTGCCACCATACACTACGCTACATGTACCACACTACATTACACACTTTTGCTCTACATCTTTATCTTGTTGGTTTTTTTTCTTTAGCTCAATTGCTGGAGATGGGAGCTAACATAAATGAAACTTAGTCTGAGTCAAAGGGTTTGGGATTTTTTGTGTGTACATTTTTTTAATAATTTGCGTGATAGAAAGCTTTTGGTGCAAAATAGGATTTTTGCAGGTCTGATGGAGAAGGCTGTTGGTGAGCTGCTATGCCAGGTAAATTTGTTGAATTATCTACTTGGAAAGACAAGCTGATAAAAACGATGAAGCTGGGACTTCATGGCCTATTTCTGCTGTGAATACATCTTCATTAAATGTATGGTCATCCATCGTCTCTGGCTCAGAATGATACCCTGGGCTAACTAACAAGATGGGTAATTGCAGGAGTTTCCTGGTGTCGTGGTGAGGGAGAAGATGATATAAAATGGACTCTCATCTTTAGAGCTAGTACCAGGTGCATTGTCCTATCCCAGCATTGCTGAGTGCCTCCCACTGCTTGTCAAAGCAGTGAAATGCCTTGGTGTCATCTTGGGAATATGTCTGATGGAGATGATGGCCCCTCTGGCAGGGAACAACGAGCAAATTGGGCTGTGCTGGTCAGCAGCAATAACTTCTTTTGAAGTAGGAGTGTGCTGGCAAAAGTGATTCTTCTTGCTGTAGACTGAGCCAACTTGTGACCACTGAGTCCTAAAGAACCAACTGAAGTTTGCTGAACATCTGCCAGTCCTCTGCAGAAGAAAATTATTTTTTCTCAATTCTTTGTAGAGCAGGCAGGCCAGGAGAGCACCAGATTCTGGCTGAGACAGCAGCTAGTTAAATTTAGGGGAAAGCAACAGTTCCCCCACCCTCTGAATTAATAGGCGAGAGACTTAGGGATGCAGAAACATATTGTCATGGCCGAGCCTAAAGGCAGACCTGTGGGCTCCTTGGATCTTCCCTGGAAAACAAATCAAAGACAGGAAGGGCTGTTCTAAAAATAATGTGGAGTTTTATTTACACAATTTTTACAGCAGGTATTCACAGAGGTGCTGAAATTCTCTCTAGAATGCCTGAAATTTGACTGTAACCCTCAATCTGAGTCTCCCAGTGTGCCCTAGATATGCAAAATGAATGTGCCCTCATCTCTCCACCATCGGCTTGGCTTAATTCATGCCATAAACCAATGAAGCTGGTTGACATTATGGGCTCAGTCCTACAGTCAAACACCTGCTGAATTCCATGGGACTTTTGCCATGGGAAGGATCACATAAAAAGCCTTGGTACTGGCCTGGACCTGATCTGAAGGTGTGTACAATATTCTCACTGGTGAAGGCTTAACAGCATGGAGTTACAGAGAGATCTCATGGATCTTCCTTCACCACCTCAAGAAGAAGAGTAGTGCCTTGCAGCATGTTTGTGACTTTAAGGTCTTTTCACCTTACGAATGCGTAACTCTGGCAAGATGCACATTGTGATTGCAGACTGGCATGAGGATGGATGGGAGTGTGAGGGGAGGCAGTTTGGGACAAGCCAAAGAAACCCATCTTACACATGCTGTAATGGATTGACTTATTCCTGCCCAATGGGTGTAGGATTTCAGGTAGCTTTTTCTCCAACATCATCTGTGCAGTCACCAACAGAAATAAATGGAGTTTACTGACTTCTACTTTGGACAAAATGGTGTTAACTGACTTCCAATGTGCACCAAAGAGATCAGCTTACCTTCTTATTTTTGAATTACTGCTACACCAGCTGATTATCATCGCTGACTTATGATTTTCCTGCCAGTGTCAGGATACCTTCTCTCCCTCTGACCCCATTGGGTTCTCAGACATTTTAAGGAATGTGTGTGCATTTTACTTGTTTCCAAAACAAAAAAAGCAACATAGATCCATCTTGTGGGGGTATTAATTTATGCACTACAACTGAAAGCTGCTTTGAATACAACTCACACTTCAGGCAACCCTACAGGTCTTTCTACATGTTCTGTGCTATCTGTATCTGATAGCTGGCTATTTATAAGATATCTGCATGTAATACACATTGCATAGCTTGTCTGTCCTTTGAATATAGCTAGAGTATTGTAGCAGCCAAAATTTTTCTTTATTATTTTGTGCCAATTTTTTTTTTCCTGGGCATTCCTTATTTCTTACATGTAGAGATAAAAGTACCTGCTGTAAGCAATGCATTTTTGGTGGTGGCATTATGTGTACCTTGTGACTGACTTAGATTTACTCTGGTGGTTGCGGTTTTAAAATTAATTGAAGTTTATTTATTTATTTATTTATTCATCCTGGGGTAAAATGTCAGAAATTATAGAAATGCCAACCTGTGAATATAAACTTTTGCTGATGAGGAAAGACGTATCCAGGATTTTCTTTTAATGTTTTGCTGACATATGGTGCTTCCAACCCAGTGACAAATTAATTGACTAGATGTAAAAGAGATGGACAGCGCTTAGCAAGAAAGGACAGGATATGCATTATAAGACAGCTGGTTCTGCCTCTGTTGGATTATGGAGACAATATACATCGGACAGCTAACGAGTCTCTGTTGCATAAGATAGATTCTCCTTATAATAGAATTGCACGCTTTGTCTCTAAATGGGGTTATTATACACACCATTGCACAATGTTTGAAGGGCTTGGTTGGCCCTTGTAGAGGGTTAGGAGAGAAATAAATTGGAAAACAATTGCACATAAGACCTTCAATCCATCAACTGCTCCATATTTATCCAAATTACTGTTACACTCTTCCAAAATACAAATCTGTGATACATTCAGGGGTGGAATGTTAATACTGACCAGCCAGATTTTGACAAGGCAGATTTTTCTTTTGCTGTTGTTTTTAACTTGCAGTAAAATCTTGCTCCCTCAGGAAGAAAAGGTGGTAGTGGAAACCACTTGTAGTGACATAACAACTCTCTACTGAGAATGAATTCTCAATTTAATTTTGCCACTATACAAACTCCAGTCTGAGTCTCAGGAGGTTTGGAATTTTCCGGAGATAAACTGTGAACAACTTCATTTATAAGGAGCTCTTCCTCAGTAACATTTAGAATTTTAGGGCAATGTTTGCAAAAGTAATTTACGATTTGAAGTGCTTCCATTTTTGGGTCCCAACTTGTGACCGTTATAGTGCATGGTTTTCGGAAAATGCTGAGATCTAAAAACTCCAGACTCCTTATGCTCTTGAAGACTGGACACCTAGAATTTTACATCTTCAAAATAACAAGCCACTTTTGAAAATCCTGGCTCAACCACTGAGCCAGGCCAAATGTAGCATTTCTAGGTGATGTGATGGCACCGTTTCCCACATGGATGGAATAATTCTGTGGTAAGAGTTGTAGACAGAGCTTATAGAAAAGACAGCAAAAAGGGATTTTGTCAAAGCCAATGTAAATAATCACCTATCCTACCTCCTACTTGGCATTTTTGTCATCTTCAGTTAATTCTTTTGTCTGCTATTCCGGCTTCCAGTCAAATAACCCTCCTTTTTAATTCCAGCTCTCCAGGTACCAGACAAGGATGGGATCTTGCTAAATAATAATAATAATAATAATAATAATAATCATCTTAGTCTGACAGGGTAGATACTAAAAATACTGTAATGTGCAAAGCTATGAAGGTGGCTTTGTTCAGAGCTTTATTCCTCAGACTGAAAACAAGTACAGCCTCAAAACACAGTTGAAAGTAGAAGCAGCATTTCAGTACAGAAAGCTGTAAGTGGGTCTGTGGTGTGATTTCCGTTCGGGCATGGCTATATCCAGTTCTGACAAGTATACTGTTCCAACATGAACACAGAGAAGACACATGACAAAGAAAAATTACTTGGTGGTAATTGTGCTAATCATAGTTGTTGCTGTTTATGCTTTCTTCCCCTTTCCCAGGGTCCCTGCAGTTAAATTGAAAAGTTTTATATATATGTGTGTGTGTGTGTGTGTGTTTGTGTGTGTGTACATGTGCTTTGCAGGATTTTCTTTGGAAGAAGTTATTCTTTTGTACAATCCTTCCCTGACATTTCTATAGCCCGCTCACATCCTGTTGGGTGAAGCTATGATCCTTAATGTGAGGCAATGTGACTCATAAGAAGAAAGATCGCAATAAGCACAGTTACTAGTAATTAATTTCCCACCCCTGGATACTCTTCCAGTGACTGTTTTATATTCTCTGTGGTAGAGCATGCTCACTGATGACAGTGTTTAAGAGTATTTCATTCGTGGCTCGAAGTAGCTGGATGTTTCTTTTAATGAGCTTTCCCACTGCTATCACAACAACTTTAAATACCTTATGGCTAGTGAGGAAAGACTGACACACAGGCAGATTTGTTTCTGCAAATATCTTCCTGACTGAGTTGCGTTTTTCAGTGAGGTTGATTTCATCACAGGTTGTGCTGCTGCTGCTACAGTAGTTTTATGAGAACTCTTCCTCTTGTCTTTTTCTTAGGAAAAGGAGAAACTGTATGTGGAATTGAAGCACGTTTTGGCCCGGCAGCCTGGACCTGAAGCCGCAGAACAGTTGCAGCTCTACAGGCACACTCTCCGAGAGAAGACTAAACAGCTGAAAGTAAGAGATGCCCTCTGTCTCTGGCTGAGGGGCTGCCAGGCGTGCAGAACGACTTCTCCAGTGATCCTGGGGAGCAAGGCTTCAGGAAAATTTTTGATGAACAGTGTGCATGCCTTAGTATATTAGATCAGGAAAATAAGGTTAATACTGCATCTCCCCAAGGGAGAACCAATAGCAGTAGAACTTCTTTTTTGTGCTATTTTGTTTCATTAAAATAGAGGAAAAGTCTTGTTAGAATATGAGTGTGCAGCACCATGCTGTAACAGCTTTTTGTGCATGGGCATTCTGGGACACTATCAGTTTTCCATTAAGCTTATTCTCCTTCCCTTTTCTTGAACTGTTAAGACCTTTAATAAGCAAATCGAAGCCATTTTGTTTTCTTTCAACAGATTAGTGGGAATATATTGAGAATCCAGTCTTAAATTCCTGTTATTTTTCTTGCAATGTGTACACATGTATTAGACTTGCAACTTTTATAGGGATGACAGGAGTAACCTGTCCTAACCCTTTGTCACTAGAAGGGAGGATTTTCTGGTTCTGAAGGAATCTTGTGGGAAACTTTGAAAGCATGGTATTAAAAAGTGATTCTTTGATAGAATAAGCTGATCTTTCCTTGTTCTTGCCTGCATAAAAGATCAGTCTCCCCAGGAGTTCATCTACTTCTACAGCTCCTCTGTCTGTTGAAGTCATCATCTCCTGTTCACTGCATCATAATCACGTCTATACTAACCATGAGGAAAAAAATGCAGGAGCAGATGGGCCCTTAGGAAACAAAGAGGCTGTTATGCAAATCTTAGCTTTCCACAGAGAAGAAAAACAATGTAGGAAATGTAAAATAGAAGCCAAAGTTTAGCTAAACTGAATGTGATTTGAAGTTTTCCATACGGTTCCCATTTGTCCTTAATGCAGTCAATTGCTACTGTGTATTTCAGGCACAGTATGCTGTAGCATACTGGTGTGCATGCCATTTTGTGGTGCCAGGTCAAACTATTCTCCTTCTTAAGGAAGGAAAACACACTATACATGCTCCTACTTTTTTTAAATTTATTGATTCACATGAAAGTGGAATTGTATTCATATTTACACTGCCTGGTACTGCTTTGCCTGTGTGGATTTAATTACTTCATGTAACAAAGTGGATCCCTGTGAATAAAACCCATTATTATTAAATAAATCCCTGCTTTATTATTTTTTAAGACCTTCATTTTGGGTTTCCACCCAGATTTGTGTCCCAGAACATTAAGAGCTAATGTATATATTAATACCATTCACATAATGCTTGGGGCATATTTTATGTGTTTTATTGTGGTTAAATGACATTGCCTTAATTTTGTAAATTGCACTTAGGTGAGCAGAAGTGATCAAAAGAAACATCTTGATAGATAATAAGATGCGGTGGAAAATGGTGATGTCTTGTATCGTCAAATGTGAAAGGAAAAAGTGCTTGTAAAAGTACTAACTTACATGTAAGTGAAACTAACATCTCCTGTTTCTGCTTTTTGCCTTTTGTTTGTTAGGTTTTGTCCTCAGAATTGAATATGTATGAATCACAGACCCAAGAATATAAATATGAAATTGAAAGACTTGCCAATGAGCTTCTGAATGTGAAAAAGAAATATCTGGCTCAGAAACGCAAGGAACAACAGGCCAAGTATGGGAACATAACAGTTTTGTCTACACAACTTTCTGCATAAACCAGACTTTTTTTAGACCCTGTTTTACCCTTTTGATCAGAACATGGCCAAATTTGACTACAATATTGTTGCCTAATTTTCCTGAATGTTGTCCTTCATATTACTTCAGTCTGGTCTAGATTCACCATGATCTATGGCCAGGACAAGAACATCCAGCAGAGATGTTGCTGACATGTTCTGCAGTACAGTTAAATTATTCATACCAATGAGATGGTGCCCAGAGGACACAGATTAGTGTCTGATCTCTCAAGTCGAATGAGATCCTCAAGCATTATGAGGACCTCAATGCATTTTACAACTTATAATGAAACAGCATCTGATACGGAGGACAACCTTTCTTCAAGTGGCAACTACATAATCCTGGTGCAAGAACAATGTCGTTGTTGTTTCCAAAATGTGGTAGTTGTATCTGTCTGTCCCCTTCTGGTGGCAGATATCATTGCTGATGGTTGCAGAGAATAACATTGCACATCCACTTTTTGTTCCCTTCCTACATCCAGATTAAGGAAAGTGAGCTCAGTCTGGCTTTGTCAGATGTCTTACCCTTTTGACAGTAGAGCCTAAGAGCTTTCCTGTAGGTAGTTGTTGTCTCTCTTTAACCAATAGCAGTTTGATGGCACCTCCCTGCTACTCTCAGTACACAACTGAGCATTCAGGAATAGTGTGGTAAGCAGGTCTAGGGGAGTGATTGTCCCCCTGTACTTGGCACTGGTGAGGCCCCACCTTGAATACTGTGTTCAGTTTTGGGTCCCTCACTACAAGAAAGACATCGAGATTCTGGAGTGTGTCCAGCTAAGGGCAACAAAGCTGGTGAGGGGTCTGGAGCACAAGTCTTGTGAGGAGCACCTGAGGGAACTGAGGTTGTTTAGTCTGGAGAAAAGGAGGCTGAGGGGAGAGCTTATCGCTCTCTACAGCTACCTGAAAGGAGGTTGTAGAGAGGTGGGGGTCGGTCTCTTCTCCCAAGTAACAAGTGATAGGACAAGAGGAAATGGCCTTAAGTTGCGCCAGGGGAGGTTTAGGATGGATATTAGGAAAAATTTCTTCACCAAAAGGGTTGTCAAGCATTGGAATGGACTGCCCAGGGAAGTGGTGGAATCGCCATCCCTGGAGGTATTTAAAGGACAGGTAGATGTGGTGCTTTGAGACATGGTTTAGTGGTGGTTTTGGCAGTGTTAGGTTGTTTGGACTCAATGATCTTAAAGGTCCCTTCCAACCTAGGTGGTTCTGTGATTCTATGATTCAGCTGCTCCTCTTGATTAAAAGAAAATTACTAGGATCTTAGTTGCCCAATTTCCGGCCCATTAAAATGACCTAATTTGCAGAGGCTGACAGATGACACTATTCTGATAATGAATCTCCAAACTGGGACACCAAAACTATTAGTCATTTCTGAAAATGGAGTTATTGGATTTTCCTTTTAAAAAGAATTTTCTTACATTTCTGCAGTCAGATGACATGATCTGTTACCAAGTTTTCCTGTGTATGCCTTTTGTCTTTCCACCCCTTTCCATCTGTAGCCTATCCTTTCCGCACACACTAAAGCCAACAATTCTTGTGTTGCCAAATATAATTCAAAGCTGCCTGTATCTATTTCTTCCTTAATCATATTTCAGCCAGCAAACAGTTTTGATGACTAAATTAACAAAATAGCCAGTGATAAACAGTGACTTTTGTCCCTCTGCAAATTGCATAATGTTACCTTAATGTTTGGAATTAGTAACAATTGTGCGGTGCTAATGGCCTTCCTGGAGCTTTAGGATCAATATGTGAGGCTACTATAGTGCCTTATAATCCATTTTCAGCAGCTAAGTGTCCTCTTCACAATAGTTTTAATGTTTCCATTTTGGACCTTGGCATCATGTTTCTTTCTGTTCATCAGATGAGAAGAAATTCACACATGTTCTGCTCTTATATTGTACCTAGAATTAATTACTGTCATAACTATTGAAAAAACCCAACTTGTTAGGGACATAACTGCTTTAGAGAAAACAAAAATATTGTGCAAGGTGATGGTGTCTGAACTTGGGTCTGTTAATCATACACAGTGAATGGAATTTCATGGTGCAATTCAACTAGTGCCAGACTCGTTACGCTGTTTATTGGTTCAGGATAGATATCTGTAGCTTGTCAGGTGGTTGTTCTTATGGGCAGGCATGACTGTAGCCTGATGAGCATGGTGTGTTTGTGACATCTGTGTTTTGGAAGTACACTCAGCTGCTGTTAGTGGTGCTTCTGCAGGATGATGGTATCTCATTGCTCCCACCTCAGGCTCAGAAGCCACCAGTACTGTGCTGTCAACCCTGACTCGCACTTGTCTTTGTGGCCAGATACTGGGCTTTGCTCTCCTCTGTCCCTCATTGTTTTGTTCCCCAGTCAAACCTGTTGGACCACATCCTGCTTTGAAGGATATGCACATCCCAAAACATAACTGGCTATATCAGTCCTGGATAACTGCAGTTTCCGTAATCTCTAGGCTGCTTGTGCTGCCTTCCTTCTCCACATTGCCAACTGTGTGTGACATGTCTTTTGCTTTCTGCAATAGATAGAGCCTGTTGTGCAGCCAGATCCTTCCCCAAGGAGCCCTTCACCCCTGATATACAGCCATTCCACTCTCAGACTGGGCTGGACAGGCACTGCCTGGTGTGTAGATACCAGCCAAAGAGCTATAGCCATTTGATTCGTACAATCTCAGGTTGCTCTAAATCCCAGCTGACACAAAACCGCTGACTTGATCTCTATCATGCTGGTTAATGTTAACATCATGTCTGAAATAAATGTGGCTGGTTTTGCTAATAAAAAGAGGATCCTGTCAGGACAATAGCATTAATAGTATTATTGACTACCCTGGTATGAAAGAGAATTAGTACTCTGAGATAACCTCACACAGAGGTATCATCTAAAGCTTTTATTGATTTGCACAACACAGTTCTGGTTTGTGATTTAAAGTCTTGATACTGAACTAATGCAGCTTTCAATGGGATGCTGCAGGAATATAATGAGTGACAACAGGAATTTAGCTTTGTTTTGTGTTCAAGCTGAAAATCCAATGTTTAAGATTTTGGTTGTGAATTTGAAATCCTTTTTTTCTACTGTCTGATTCTAAGTGTTGTCTCTCCCAGATGTCTTAGGCTTTCTTTTTCTCACTCTCCCATTCTCTCCCTCTGTTTCTTGCATTCTTTCTGCTTCACTACTTTTCCTAGCTGCTTCTAGCACCAGGGTTCCAGTTTGATCTTGATAAGGATCAGTGAGAAAATATGAGGCTTAAATCCACACCAGAGACCTGAACCTGCAGTCCTATATATGTAAATAACCGCACCGAGGGATGTCAGTAGTACCTGGGAGCTTTTGCATGTGGCTGCTTGCACATTAATTCTGCATAATATATTACAGTATTTGGCTGCATAGAATTTTCCATACTGATGAGCACATCTGTTGGCTGTCTCCATGGGAGTATGGAGAAGGAATGAACATAGACTCTGGATCATTTTCTCTCCCCAAAGTTGTAAGCCCAATACTGAGATTGGATGAGCCATCTCAGTATAGCATGTTAGTTTTTAGTGCTGTCAGCTGACACATCCATTAGTGCCACATTGATACAATTAAAAACAGTTATAAATGGTTTTAATGGTTAAGTTCATCTGTGCCATCTTTTGCCTATTCTCCCACCTCCATATGGGTTAAATTTGGAAAAGGAAGCGTAACCAGTCATCCTACAGAGTTTCTCTGAACTTCCTCCTCTCCCAACACAGTTATTTAGGGACAAAGTGTAAAGTATTAATTCCAGGAAGTGTTTTCTTTTCCTGTATTGGGGACTAAGAAAGCGTACTACTGTGACAAGGCTAGGTTTTGCAAAAGCATGGTTGCACTCATTTTTGTGTCTCAGTCTCAACGACTGTAAAATAAAAGTAATGCCACTGACTGTTTTTGTAAAGCCTTGAGACCTCTGCTGTTATGATAAACTAGTACTTCATAAAGGTCCACTTGGTTAATTTTAAATATCTCAGGACCTTTCTCTGAAACATCCAGGTATATCACAGTGAGTTTGAAATACTGCCCTGTGTATTTGTTCTGCTGTGCTTACCTCCCCAGCCTCATATGAGTGCAACCAGCTAACCCTTGTTCCCTCCTCTTAAGGCCATCAAATTCAAGCCCTCCTGGATCCTCACATGGAGCAACTTCCTGGGGCTACGAGTGCACCCACAGCACACTGTTAGTTTTCTGCAAATGTCACAGGCAGGGTAATTATCGCTAGAACTTTGGTAAAATGTGAAGACAGGTAATACTGTTTATTCATTAAAATTCAACAAAGAAAAAATATCTCCCCATTGCGCCTTTGATGAATATAGCTGTTTGTTTGAAAACAGGAATATACTTGCTAGAATGGGATGGTGATTAGAAATCTGAAGTCACGGAGCTTATGTACAAACTTGCTCTAATGAGGTGCTCTGACCATTTTGGGGAGTAGCATGAAGAGAGCTCATTTATTTCTAATTTTTAATAATTCCAAAAACCATCAGTAGGCTTGTAATTAGATCCAAACAGACACCTAGTCTTGGAGGTTTAGCCTAACAGGCTTTAATCAACATTTTTTTAATGATCTCTTGATACGTGATAGCATCAAAGAAACTTTGGAGGACACAGATTTCCTTAGTTTGTAAACATCACTGGGCTGCAGAATGAAATATATATTTTCCTTTTCTTTGTTTCTATTTAAAGGGAGAAGGAGCAATTCTTGACTGACATGGAGCCTGAGTTTCCACGCCACAGGTCTGATGTTCCTCGCTTCACTGGAGGGGGCTTTGCTCTCAGCAGACCCCTTCCCAAAGTTACAGCTTAGGAATGGACTCATCACATTGCCATTCCCGGTTTCTTGCTAAAGTCTATTTGTGCTGGGTTTTTTGAGAAATAGTAATTTTAAAAGAAATGCGTAATCAACTTGCCCTCTGAAATCACTGTAATGCCTTCAGGAAAAAGGATTTTGTAGTAGAATTAATTTAGTTTTGGTTTGCAAACTGTGGACCAAATCTGCCCATATGATGCCAGCAGAAGTCTGCACTGGCGTAACCACATAGTGGAGACCATGCAGGTATTTTTTCTTCAATACCGTGTCTCTATTTAGCACTGTAACACCACAAAATGCCTTAATGTGTAGTTATTTCCCCTTTATCTACCTCTGTTGTAAGCTCTCACTCCATTTATCTTCTGACTCAAAGCACCTGAAAGAAATGAGAAAACAGAAAAGAAGAAAAATTAATAGGCTGCTGTTTCAAGCCCTACTGAGCAAATGCAAAATTAACAAGTCTTTACTTAGATGTATACACGTAGCAGTTCTTTGTGCAGGTAGTATATAATAGGGTTTATGCAGTGTTTGCTACAGTTAACAAGATCAAGGAAGTTTGTGGCCACAATGTACATTATTAAGAATGCGATTCTGTTTACTCTGGTAGACACAAAGTGACATAATTATGTCTGTTCAACTGGGGAGACTGTACACACTGACTGGGACATGCTGTTCTCCCACATAAATCCTTCCAAGCGATTCAAACTTGGACTCAAAACATGGCAAACTTTACTCTTTAATTTCTAGACACTTGGGCATTTTTGTAACTTTCAGAAATTGTTTTTGTAATACAGCAGGAGCCCTCCAACCTTTTCAGCCAAAAGAGATTTAATTACCATTCATTAACAAGTGAAATAACAAAGTCACGGCATGAGGTGCTGAAGTATAGAAAACTTTCAAGCTGTAAAATAAAATGTTTTGAAACTGATTTGTACATGGAAGCTTTTTCCCAGCCTGGGGGATAAAAATACTTGTCCAAAGAGATATGCTGATAAATATTTCACAGGCACAAAAAAAAACCTTTGCAAAGATTTTGTTCTTTCCTTTGGTGGAATACATAATTAAATATTAAAGCTACTGTGGGAAACTTTTAATGGAAGTGTTTAATTCAAAGGAATCAAGTTAAATACGACAGGGATCTACTTTGCTTTTACACTGGGGACCAGAACACTTAGTCATCAGATCCATTGTATTTTTCTTTTGTTCACAAAATAGCTATTATTGCTTATTCACTGTCAAGTGCATTATGCTAAAGTTATCATTTTAGGGCAGTCGTGCTGTTTGAATCATGTCTTTTGTGTACCTGACATGTCCTTATAGTTAGAATTATTGAGAATAACTGACATGGACACTTGAGTTTGATGGGATCCCAAGTAGGTTTTACTGAAGCTTTTAAAAGCCGGTATTTGTTAAGGTCCTAAATATCCAGCCTGAAGCTGGACTCTGCTATGATTACTGATACTGCAAAATCATTTGTACTGAAATAAATCATTGAAGTCACATTTATTAATTCATATGAATGAGAGAGGCACAGTTAGACTCCCAGAATACCATCACACTGTAAAGAAGCAACTTATTTATTACACTCTGAACTGTACAGTGTACTCCCTAACTTACCCAGAGGTAATCCAAGTCTGTGTGCATCTTTCCCTCTGTTTGATATCAGGCTTCAGGAGACAAGGCGTTTACAGTGGTCAGAGCAAAGGAAGGGGAGCCACACAGATGGAATCGGTTCCCTAATTGCCTATATTTTTATGAACACACTAATAAAACAGATTCTTTTCCATATTTAGATGTACTTAATAGCAGCTTGCATTGCACAGATTGGAATATTTTCAGGGTAAGAAGCTCCATCCCTAAATGATTCTTGTCCCGAGTTTTCCCGTTGCTAAAATGGGTTGTCTAATGTCTATTTGTCTAATGACTTGCAAAGCTGAATTCACTTATGTCTAAAAAGTGATTAGTCTTCTAGATTAAAAAAACACAGAGGAGTGCAAAAAATTCTGATTTTCTCATATAACACGTTCTTCCAGTGTGAAGGGCTGAGAAGTCAGTGCAGTAAATTCCACCTACAAAGTACAGGAGGTTTTACTGTCTTCATCCCCAATTTCAGGCATCCAGATGTGAATGTGTTGGCTACTATCTCCAGTTTTAGTGCATTATTTACTTACTACTGGGGAAACTAAATTCACAGGTTAATTTGGAAAAGAAGAAAAAAAAAAGGCAAGAAAATATAGACATCAAATTATTGCCAGTAACTTTCAGCATAATCAGGAATAGAATAACTGCAGCCAGCTTAATTTATAGTGCTAGAGAGTCAAAACCATTTCTGAGTTCATATAATAGAATGGATTAAAGCACACCAAATCCCTTCCCCCCTGGTCTATAAAAGTCAGGGAGCTTGAAAAATCGCTCTGGATGTCTGTGAACCCAGCTGATGCTGAGGTGCTTTTAGTGTTCAAGGATTTGGCTTGCACAGCAGGGAAAGGCAGAGCGTTAATGAGGGTATCATTTGTTCCGTTGCTTCTGCATTGTGAGCAGCGGCTCTGAAGTGCTTCTCCAAGTTTTGGTGCAGAATAACGTTAATTGAATTCCAGTCTGTGCAGGATGTAAGCCTAGAAGTAGCAGGCATATCTTTAACTTCTTGTTCCTGTAAAGATAGGAGAAAAGATGGAGGCGAAGGGCTATGATCCATGGCACTTAAGTTAGAAGAAATCTTTCTTCACTTTAATTGGTTCAGATTGGAGCTGTAGTAGCTTGCACAGTAAATCTATCCTGGAGTCTTTGTCAGTGAGCAAAGCATGTAATAGTGTTCCTTTTCAGATCTCTTTCAATATGTAGATAATATTTTAAGTAACTTCCCATCTAACTTAAGCTCTGATCATGCCTGTCGGGTCTGTACTCAGTGTATTGTACAAGCAGGACACAAATGAGACACTATACACTGAACTATCAAGTTCAAAGGCAGGAGCACGACCCTTCTGGGATCGCCTGTCCGCTACCAAAGCACACGGCACAAGAACCCAGTCCTTAATTTACACTCGCTTTGCGAGCACGCACTGCACATGCAGCAACATGTCCTGCTGCTGTAAATCTGGAAACCCTTTGAGTGAACAGCAGTGAAAACCAGGTCAGAGCTCAGGTTTGTTGTGTCAGGAGTGACAAATGCCAGGGCAGGACAGGGCGACAGGTGGGAAGGGCGAGTACTCGGCACCCACAGACCAGAGCATCCAGCACTGCAGAGCAGAGGCCGGACTGTGAGTGGAGCCATAGGTGTGGTGCCCTGGGGCACTAATAGGCCTTAACAGCCCTGATCAGCTCCACCTGGGCCCTGGGGCTCCATTTAACAAGCTCAGCCGGGCAGGAGGCTTCTCGTTGTCTCCTGTCCTTTGGGGAGCAGCTGGCTCCTGCTGTATCCTGACAGCAGGACTGAAAAACAGCATTAATGCTATCTTCGAAGTACTTCTAAAGAGCAAGCTGAAGAGGAATGGACTGTACAGGAAAGAGGGCTCAGGATGTTGAAAGCTCAGACAAACAAGAGGGAAGGTTTCCTGCCCAGCTCCTGCAGAGGAAGAGCCACTATGGAGGTGGCTCGGGTGCCCAGAGCACTGCCCGCAGGTGTGTTATCAGCGGATGTGAGTCTGCAGTGCCATGTCTCAGGCTGCTGTTTTGTGTCCTGGTGTTATGGTGAAGCTGTTGTGTCCTAAATAAGTTGCAAGAAAGAGCAGAGATTTATTCCCTGTCTCCCATGTGAAGTTACCAGAGGGTAAAGTTAGCTGGAGAGTCAAAATGAGAAGTCAGGTAGCAAAACCAGCGCCTGCCATCTCTGAAGTGTTAATGACTCTGCCTGAAAGTTGGCCCATCCCAACTATCTTTACCCAAATTAGAGTCTCTAAATCATGTACGTTTGTATTTAGGCACTTTAGCAATTGAGTATTATTTTCCTAGCAGGTGGTTTAGCTGTTGTGCCATCTTCTCTAGCAGAGTGTATTTTTAGTGTGTTTCTAAAAGCAGGAGCTTGATTTTGATGCTCTTTCTGTTCCCTGCTTTTCATGCTTTTTAAGCAGCCCCACACAGATCTGCTACTTATGCTGTGCAGCGTACAGAAAAATGTCAGGATCTCGTCCCGTGGGCTTGCTTGAGGAACCTCATTTTCTAAGGGGGAGGCGAAGCTCTGCCCATGGGTGTGAGGGAGCAGGGCAGGACCTGTAGGACAGGTTGCACGCTGCTCTGCTCAGCCTTGCCCTTCAGCTTGCTTGGTCCCTGAATTGGAGCACTTATGTAAGGTTATTGAACCCATATACTTTTTAATAACTCTGCTGACCTTAGCGGGTTCATATACCTCATCCCAGGTGTACAGAACCCCTCAGACAAGTCGGTATGAGTAAGGCTGTGGCAATGCAGCTCTGGTCCTGGAAGAGGCTCCAAGCATGCTGAGGTGCTCCCTGCCCCGTGCTGCCTCTGCTCTGGGGAGTGTGGGGCACCGAGCTTTCTCTTGGGGCCTGCTCTGCCTTCAGCAACCGGGCCTGCACAGGCAGTCACAGGAGAAGGCAGCATGGAGGTGAAGATGCAGTCTTGCCCTTGCTTCACCCTGATGTAAGGAGGCGGAATAAGGGTCTCCAAATATTGAGCAACTGCTGTAATGTGGCCATTGCCAGGGTAGGAGCTACACCATGGCGGTCTCATGGTGCAGCTTGGGAAGTGGGCGTCTCTGCTGGGGGTTAATTGGGCAGTGAGTGACCACAAGCAGGATGCCCAGCAGGGAAAGAGGTATTGATTTTTATTTCTTCTTTTTTTTCCTGGAGTGAAGGGGGTGTTATGAGGGGGTGGGGGGAATCAAGCGCTGGATTCTACAAGGCTACTCTGAAACAGAGGTGAAGGTAAGATTTGTTCTTGCGCTCTTCCTTGACTCGTCTCCTGCAGTGCCTCTTCTGAGGCAATGATCAACCCAAAGCTGTAAGTCGTAGGCAAATTGTGGAACTGTTTCTTAGTCAGGGTGTGTCTGAGGATTGTCTGTTTGGGATCCTTCATGTCTTACATCCCGAGTGCTTTCAAGGAGACTCCATGGTTTTCAAGGAGGCACTCCATCCTCCACAGTCAGTGGAAGGCTGGCCAGGCTGACCTTGTCATGGCTGGTCAGAGCTTTCTCCTAACAGTGAATTTTCAGGTTGCACATCCTATGTTGGCTTTAAGGGAAGTCTTGCTCCCTTTCTGTGAATCCCAGACCAGCCATTTTCTTCATTTTTACTATTCTTTGTTAGTTTGCAGATATTGTCAGTATTTTCTCCATCTTTATTTATTTATTGTTATTTTTGGTGAGCTCTTCAGCTTACCTAACATCCAGAGAGAAAAAAGGGTGCAAAGGTTGTTTTGAAGGATGTTATTTTTGCAGGCTGGATCTTGGCTGTTCTTAGTTCCCCTCCAAGGCTCCAGGAGCCTCCCTTTCTGATGGTGGGCACTTTAATCTGCCCAGGTGTGAAGTGGATATAACAACTATGCTTTCAGCCAGCTTTGACTATTTAAACTTCACAGTTCTTCACAGCAAGAACCATTTCTCAGGGCTCTTTCTTGGCAGAAGACTAAGCAGTAATTTAAAGCCATTTTAATCTGAAATGAGAATCTCTACATGAGGTTTGAATGCACTTCAAGTGAAGTATGTATTTGCAACTTCTGTTGATCCCTCTTAATTTTCTGACTGTCCCTGTAGAAACAAGGTATGTTTGTGTAGTGGCAAAACACACTGATGGCTCAGCCTCATTGAGAGCTGTAGAGTGATAAAAGCAAAAATAGTAAGGGAGTGTTATATTTGGGATCAGCACTGGAATGCAGGTGGTTAACTATTTTCCCTACAAAAAAAAAAATAAACTGGTCAACATCTGCTCCTGTCTCCCTTCCTCAGGATCACCCTGAAATTTTATCCTGAGTACACAGCATTTCTGGAAGAAAAAAGCATGTTTTGTTTAAAAAATAAAATAAAAAATTTCAAGTGCTGTGCCCATCTCCTGTGAGAAAGCACAATTTTCTAGGCCTGCTTTGACGTTTGTGTAATCACAATTGATCATGCCAGAAGCTACCCCATGCAGGAATCGACCACAGGTATGTTCTTAGATGGCCCCAACTGCAGAGTAGAATGTGTTTGCCTAAATAGTCTCTGTCACTTCAAGTGAAAAGGTGCTGGAAGCAGCAGTTTAAATAAGCCTGTTTTACTTTGCAATAAGGGCAGGCTAAGAGCAAACACACGTTCAGTTACTGTGTCTCACCCAAAGGGCGGTAACTTGCAAATTTGTGAACATCCTCAGAATTGCTCGGTTTTCCTCTGCAGAAGCTGTGCCTTTCTGCTGCCCCCTTTGATGAGGGGTACACAGAGGCACGTGGCATGGCTGAACGATGGGGCAAACTCTGGGGCCCAGCTGGATAAATAAGTGTTCTCACTTCCAAGTCCCTGTTTGAGCTACCTCATCCTCTGCAATTTCTGTGTTATCGTTCAGACGTATTCCCTCTCGGCAGGTTAGGAAAACTCATCGCTGGAGTTTTATTTTAACTGAGTGTACACAAGTCTTCAAGAAATTACCAAGTCTCTTGCTGATGCTGTAGAGGAAAAAGACAGGCAGACCTGAAACATCTCAAACCAGCCTTCTTTCAGAGCCCTGCATTACTGCTTGCACCAGTCCTGAATTTGGAGCAGCTTCAATAGTCAGCTTTTCTTGCCAAAGTTACCTTCAAAATTCCTTAAAGCAATCTCTGTTGTGGTCTGATTTTGGAGTGGATCCTGTTGTCCTTGTTGCAGAAGCGAGTGTTTCAATTAGCATGCAGCACAGCAGACGAGTTAGAGCTGTGCGTATTAACTGGAAGAAGTGAGCAATTAAATGAACTTTGGTTACACAAGTCAACAGATCTCTGCTTGAGTACATTAGCTGAGGGTTTAGCGTATTTCCATTTGCATCTAATCAGGTGCAATTGCTTCTTTGCTCTTAATATGATGTGTGCTTACTAGATGCAAGTCTGATTTTACTTTATTTTTTAATATTTTTTTTTTTCTCTTTTACCATTGGTATTGAATGTTGATGGCAGGCAAAGCATTCCCAGGCCAATTGCTGTCCTATGGGACAGCAATGTCCCATGTATCCCATACAAGATAAACAGCCTGATGCTCTGGATAGATACATTGGGGTTTGTCCTCAAAAATAAGATGCTGCTGTCTTACAAGAGTGCAGAGGCTCTGATGGTGGTGGGGTTTCTGGTGGGTTTAGCTGTTGGTAAACTCTGTGGTGGATCCTGCAGTAGTGAGGTGCTGGTGGAGGAACAGATATCCAAGAGACTATTTCTTTGGTACTGGGCCAATGTTTGTAGACACACTACCCTCTTCCTCCATAGCTTCTGCCCAGCTCTCAGGGTGTGGGGAGGTGTCAGAAACTAGCAGAGTCTGTGCTGGTCTGTGGGGATGAGCATGTGACTTATAACCCTGGGAGTTTTCATATTTCTGGTGGCAAACCTGATTTCTGCCTGTCTCCTACAGGGCAGATGACTGTCCCCATAAGGCACTGGCTGGTTCAGGCCCAGCTCTGGTGGGGTGTTCAAGGGCTGGACAGAGCAGGGGATGAACTCTGTCCTTCCCCAGATGTGCAGCCTCTCCCTGTGGCTCCAGCCAGCGGCAGAGCCGGTGTGGGGATGCTCCTGCCTGGGGCTGTGCGCTCTGCTTCTTCTGCGCGGGAACAGATACCTGTGGTTTGCAGAGCTGTCAGTCACGCACCCTTCACAACCACTAAAATTCAAATCAGGCAATATCAAGGGGAATTACACGCCAGCATCGCTTGTCTGATCAAGAGCTTCACCTTGTGCTCTTGAGGGATGCGTCTTGTAATTTACTTCAGGCTGAGGGATAACTGATTTTTTTATTATTTTTTTTCCCCTATCTGCTTTAGCACAAGCTAGCGGCAAACTACCCCAGCCCTCTGCCGCCTGGCGCGTCTCCCCTGCCTGTTTCCTTTGCTGGCAGCGTGCAGATTTCTGCTGGTCTTTGATCAAGCTTTGCAGCTGGGGCCTTGCTTTCTTCACTCTTTTAATCCGTGTGCTGGCAGTTCTGGTTTCCCCATCACCATCCCGTGTCCCAGCGCTGTACCTGCTTTGCCCTTGGTTCCCTCTAGCTCCTAAGCCGCATCCAAACAGCCCGGGGTCTGCCTGGGGGAAAAGCGGTGGCATTGCTGCTGTGCCACAGGGCCTGGCCTCTGCTTTCGTCCAGGCACCTGCACCGCCTGGGTTGAAGCTGAATTTGAGGACAGAAGAGAAGCAGGAGGTGGTGGCCATGTGCTGCCTCTGGTACTCTGCAGGCAAGACAGGTCACAGAGGCTCTCTTTGCTGGAGTTGAAGATGGGAACCTGAGACTTTTAGTGCCAAATCTTGAGCTAAAATTTGCCCGAGGACAGCACAGAGGAGTATCAGGTGCTGTGTTACATCCCTGCCCCCAGAAAAACCAGCCTTCTCCTGTTCTTGTGGCATTGTAACCTGCCCAATTCCCTCTGGTCACCCACAGCCCGGTGCATGCAGGGACAAATGCCCCTAGGTGAGCCCAGCAGGGCTGCTGGCCTGCTTTGCAGAGTGTCCCCCTCCTCCCCAGTTCCCTCAGCTCACTGGGAGAGGCTGGGTTTGCTGCGTAGCCTGTAATGTTTGATTCAACACGCCATGGAGCGGAGCGCCAGGAAGGGCTTCTCAGGGCTGTGGTAGCGCAGGTCAGCTGCCTCGGGAACGGCCTTTGGCAGCTGCCTGGTGGGAAAGCCAGCAATTGGGAATCCTAGCAGGAAAAAATCAACCCTTCCGTGGGTTTTATTGGACTCTTGGAAAAACAACAAGACTGGGTTTGCTGAACAATGTTTCCACTAGGAAATGCTGCCTTTTAAAGCACAATCTGTAGAGCTGCGGGCAAATGTTGCTCAGGGAGCAGGCATGTGTTGGGAGCAGATCTTGGGGTTGATGAGAGGCTGAGCGTTGTCCCCAATTTGAGTGTGTAGTACTTCCATGCTTCTCCTCTCCAAGCACCTGCAAGGCAGAGAAAGGCAAAGGCGTGTTATTGTGCAAGGCTTCCAGACCATCGCATCTTCCCTCATCTTGCCCTGGGCTCATGCTGAGGCTGAAGGAGAAAGGATTGGGAGTAAAGGTGTTGGGTTAATTGCCTGCTCAGAGAATGGCTCTTGCCTAGGATAACAACATGCCATTGCCACCAAGTTGTTCACTTGGCCATTAGGAAGCACTTGAGCTCTGCTGAGCTTTATCTTTCACAGCACATCTGGCTCCAGACATGGTGAGGTCTGGAACTGTATTTCACGTTTCTGTCGCCCATTCCAGATGAGGACTACGAGGAGTGGGGCCATCATAACAATCCTGCTCAGGAGAGATACCCACATCATACCTCAGACAGGCGGCTGGAAGCGCAAGGTGATTTCTTCCCAGCCAAGTCTATGGCAGAGTCCCTCAGAGAAGTGTTTAAGGCGTGCAGGATCTTTGTGTCAGGGTCCAAGCATCTCCTAATTTTTAACTGTTTCCTGGCAGAGCAGCGATGGGGACAGGCCTCCCAGCCCTGGCGCTCAGATGGGGCAGTGGAGCGGGGCTGGGGAAGGCAGCTAGGAGATGCTTTGCAGCCAGGACCTGAGCCAGGTCCCCCCATACCAAGTGTCACAGCCCCGGGCATTTTTTCGTCTTTGATTTGCTCACGAAAAAAGCCCAGTTCCAATGCCAAGCCTCGGGCAATCCCTTGCTGGCTTACGATATTACAAGCATAGCTGCAAATCTACCAAGAAGTTTTTCAAGTGGCTGCTTTCCCTGTGGAGTCAGCACAGCAAAAGCCATGTCTAGGTGAGATGCTTCGTCCCTTTTTTTTGAATTTTTTCATCTAATACCCTTGTCAAAGACTTGCAGGCAGCTGCAGCTCAAATCATCATGCATTTTTCCTTGTGATTGCTTTGCCTGATATCATGGTGAGTATTCATATCAAGTCGGTACATGATAAATGGTTAGATTTATGCTGTATGTTGTGATCTGGGGATATAAATGTATTTAACTGACTTACTCAGCTTAAACACCAGCACTGTCTGCCGCTCCCTCGTCAGCGTTACATGCCGAGAGAGATAAAATAGCAGAGGTAATTGTGGTGATGGAGTGTCACTGGCAAGTAATATGAGCACAAAGACCATTTCCAGAGACAGATGGAGTATAACTCCTCTGTAATTTCTCTTGAATTATTTTTAGAGTGGGACAGACTGAAAGCCCCTTGAGAAAGGCAGCATGGGAGGTGTGAAGGGCTGGGAGCCTGAGCAAACATTAGGACTTCCTAAGAGTTTGACGCTTATTAAAAAAACAAAGGCAGGGAGAGAAGAAACCCAAAAGTGAAAGATGTGGTGATCCCAGAAGCATGAGCTGTTTTCCAGGGAAAGTGCTCCCAGAACTAGAGCAGAGTTTAGCAAGAGCTGTGGTGATAAATGCAGCTGGCTGGGCAGTGCATAAATCACTGTGGTGCATTTACGGCCCTTTTATGCCATCTTCCTCCTTTAAACTTAATTTACTGTATAGATCAGGGCCCTTGGCCCCAGCTTCCAGGACTTCCCTGTTCTGCTTGCAGAGTTCAAAGGAGACAGAAACTGCCCGTCCTCCAACAGGACTTCACCCCAGTGCTCACCTTGCCTCCAGGCTGGTGTGTCTGCCAAAGGGTTTTGACAGCCTTCTGCTGTGCAGGAGCAACAATGGAGAAGAAACAACCCCCCAAATCTAAATTGTGTCAACTGGGGAAATTAAAGTAACGAATGAGAAGGGCAGGTGGGGTCCATCTTTCTGGCACAGAGTGAGCATGAGGGAGCAAATGTGTTTCCTCTGTGATATGTGGTAACTTTTGACAACGGGATGACATCTTGGCTTGCTTGGTGAGCAGGGGATAGAGAAAGACTAATGAGGAGCAGGAATAATTTGGGATGCAAAGCCAGGGACTTCTGGGAGACCCACAAGGAACATTTGCATAATCTTAACATCTTCCTTTGGCCCAAATCCCCAAAGTCTCCTTCCTGGGAACTTCACAAACTCTTCCTCTGAGTGCTGCTGTAACAACATCCTCCTCTCCCCTCCCTGTATTTTCTTGTAATAGCTCTTACAGGGCTATTATCAAAGGTTTGGTGCAAGCTGCCAGTCTCTGAGGAATTGGTTAAGAGTGTTTCCAGTACAAAGCTGAGTTCCTCCTTTATAATGCAACATGCGAGTGTAATGATTGTATCCTGCACAGGAAAATTAATCAGCAAACTTTGTTAGGGCAGAGGAGAAAGGAGGAAAGAGGTGTGCAGCAGGTCTAGTGCAAAGAGTGGAGCATCTTTCTTTTGCGCTGGGGCTGCAAAGCCTTATGCCTTTTGTGATGTACTGGCCAAATATACAGCCAAGAGGTAGTCTCACTCACAGGGGCCTTACGGTCTCAAAGATTTAAAACGATGCTCGGGAGGGCATGGGCTAAAGAGAACGAACAAAGGGTCATGGGTAGTGACTGAGCCATTGGGACAGACTTTCCCTGGCCACAAGCAAGTCTGAAGCATCCTGATGAGCTGCAAGGACTCTGCTTTTTGAGTTGGATGAGAAGAAGATCTTGTCCTTCTCTCTGAGAGCACCAGGCTCTTGCAGGATTTCAGTGGGAATTAGATACCTTCACCCCACATGGCTGTTCATCACTGTGTCCTGGCTCTCTTTCTGTGCCAGGAGGCCTCTGGTCCCACAGAGGAGCTGTGCAGGTGGTTGGACTTTGAGTTCTGGAGCATCCTCCTGGATCTGCTCTGCCACCTTGGGGCAGTGGTACAAAGGGATTCACTGCTTTGGCAACTGAAGACTTCAAGGCACTCAGGACCACCATATGTTTGAGACCCCACCTGGAGTACTGCATCCAGCTCTGGAGTCCCCAACCTATGGCAGGGGGGTTGGAACTCGATGATCTTCAAGGTCCTTTCCAACCTAAACCATTCTATGATTCTATGAAAGAGTTGGGGCTGTTCAGCCTGGAGAAGAGAAGGCTCCGAGGAGATCTTATTGCAGCCTTCCAGTACCTAAAGGGGGCCTACAGGAGAGCTGGGGAAGGACTTTTTACTAGGGCATGTAGTGATAGGATGAGGGGGAATGGCTTCAAACTGGAAGAGGGCAGGTTTAGATTGAACATTAGGAAGAAGTTTTTCACTTTGAGGGTGGTGAGGCACTGGAACAGGTTGCCCAGAGAGGTTGTTGAGGCCCCATCCCTGGAGGTGTTCAAGGCCAGGCTGGATGTGGCCTTGGGCAACCTGGTCTAGTGGGAGGTGTCCCTGCCTATGGCAGGGGGGTTGGAACTCGATGATCTTCAAGGTCCTTTCCAACCTAAACCGTTCTATGATTCTGTGTTCTTGGATGAGAAATGACTGTGCTGTGTTATCACTTGCAGGACTGCTCCCCCCCAGCTACTCGGGCAGGGACACAACACATGCTTGCTCTGAATGTTGCTTTTCCTGATTTAACCAAAAGTGGTGTTAAGAGCACAAGGAAAAGAGCACAGCTATGCCAGTGTGCTGCTCCTCGGCACTGCAGCCTTCAGGATGGGAAAGCTGCTCTAACTTACAGAGCTGAAGGTGTATTTTCTCCCCTTCTTCCTAATTTTATTTTATTTTGTTACATTTTTGCAATTATCCCCTCTGGGGCTATAATTTTTGTCTAATATCTAATGCATTTTTAAAGGCAAAGTCATTACTGTTTTGGAACTATGAGTAGGTTTTATTTTTATTATTTATTTTTTAATACAGCAGCCATAAGCAATTTTAAAGCACTGCTTTACTATATAAAATGATCTTCCCTTATGATTTGATGTTGATACTGCAGCCTGATTTATTTTGGAGGACTGCAGCAAATGGTATAAATGCTTAAAAGATAATTGTGTTGGTGATGGACGTACGGGTAGCGTACGCACAGCACATATTTAAAAGAGGATGGCAAGGCTACTATTGTTCAGCTGCCAAGATTTCCCAGTGTCTATAAGGTATAGTGGTAATTACATCAGCCTGGAAGGTTTGTGATCTTCCAGCCTTGATTTGGGTGCTTGACCCAGGGTCAGCCTGGCACCAGGTTTAAAGCAGATGGCAAAAGTATTTGAATCCTGTCTTGGTAATGGGTTGTGTGGGTGGCTAGAAGGGTTTCACTCAGGCCCAGATGTGGAGGATTTAGGGGAAGAGATGGGAAGGACAGAGCTGCAGGAGTACCGAGGAGGAGCGGTAGACATTCAGGGCCTGTGGCAGGAGCAGGACTGCAGGAGCAACCATAAAAAGTGTACGGAGGATTCCTGTGCTTGGTTCCCTGCGTTCTCCTTCATTGTCCCCCTTCCCCTCTGCCATCACTGCTACCTCCCATGCAGCAAGGCTGTCCCATGGACATGCATGTGAGGGGTCTGCACTTGTCCCCAGACTATGTGTAGTACAGAGTGTAGCCCCTTTGTGCCAGGTTCTCTGCGTGGTGCTCATACTGAATGTGATGTATTTCAGCATGTTCCTTCTCCAATACATAACCGGAATTTGACTTAGGGAGGGGAGTCATTATCTAGGCATCAAAACTGATAAGGAAAACCTAATGGGTAGTAGGAAGGCTTGCTGAAGCCCAGCTAAAAGTGTTCAGAAACCAAATCCTGAAGTCCAAAAGGAAGCAGCAGGTCTGGCTAGACAACAGTGGTTTGGCTCAGGAACCTTTCGATCTGATTCATCCCCATGTACTTGCACATGGTGCTTGCTGCCTGATAACCACCTCCACAACCTCCTCCAAGGCTTCTGTGCCCCCTTCCAGACCCAGGCAGTTGTGTCTCTGCCATGCTTTACAAGTGCAATGGGTTATGACCCTTGCTTTCCTGCCAGCCAGGGCACGGGGTTCCTCTGGGCTGGGATGCCTGGACCAGTGTGAGATACAAGTGTCGAAGCCTGGGTGGCCATGAGGATGCAGGAGGAGCTGATTGAAGGAGATGCTCCTGTACAAGGTGGGCTGAGGCTTTTTGCTGTGTTCTCCAGCGCACACTATCTGGACAGTATCAGGCAGGACCTGAGTCCTTGTAGCAACAGATTATTCAGCCTCCCTTCAGTTTTCTGCTTTGCAGTGAAGGCATAACCAGGTTCTGCTGCCCGGCTCTGCTGCTGTTGCCCAGCCCTGTGCCTAGAGTCAACCTTTGTGCATCGCCATCAGTCCTGCACCATTTCTTTGGCGGAGAGAAACATGGGTGCAGTTGTGGTAGCACCTTTCTGCTGGTCTCTCCTCCCCCTGCTCAGCTGAAGGGGTTTTCCTTGGGTGAAGCCCAGAAGGTATTTCTGTAGGGTCATTAAATAGGGGCCAGACACTGGGGTTATGCTGGGCATTCAAGCGCCACTGCTCTGATGGATGCTTTGGTGTACTGTCACTAACATCTCATTTGTGGGGAGATAAATGTAGCTGGCAGCAGTTATCATTTGGGCTAAAAGTAAACACAGCTTTTAGTCAATAATATAACTTTTGTGCTCTTATGAAATGTAACTTGTTGGGGAAGCTCTGCTGCCAGCGGCCATGCGCACCCCTCTGCTCTCCCTGTATGGGCAGGAAGCCTGGTTTTACTTCTTCCTTTTGAAGCAGGACCCACATCTTTGTCTTCTGACTATTCTGTCCTTAATGTACAGCAAAACATAGTTAGTTGTGTGGAACCTGCCACAAAGTAGGGCTCAGGATGAGGAGAGGAAAAGAGATGGTGTGAGGTGGGGAAGAAGAGGGCAGGGGGTAGGAGAGCAGGGAGGAGCAGCAGGGGAAGAGAAGGGGATGAAGGTGTAGTTAAGGGAGCAGGAAGCCTTTGTGCCTTCGCATTCTGCCTGGGGAGGCTGTGAAGCAGAGTAGCCCTCCGACAGCACTGTGGTAGGGCAATGAATATCACTGCCCCTTGCAGGGGGCTGGTATGAGCTGGCTGTGGACTGGCTCTGAAGGGTTCCCCCAGGTGGGTCCTGGCCAGGCAACAGCTTGAGGTTCTGTCATTTGGTCCCTACTGAAGTTGTTTCTTGTGAGGTTTCTGGCAGCCTTTCTTAAGTTGAGATTAATTTTTTTTTTCCTCCTGGTGGATGAAACGTAGACTGGGTGATGGATGTGCTGGTGATGTTTGTTTGAAGTTTGCATCAAACCTCTTTTGGTCTGGAAACCTCAAGTGCAGGCTCTTCTCTGGCCCAGCTCTTGCCTCCCAAGCTCACCAGCTTGGAGCAGGGCAAACTGCACAGAGGTGAGTTAGAAAGATTTGGGTGAGAGCACTGAGCTCAGTGTCTCCCTGCCTCTGCTGCTCCGGCATCCCCAGAGAGCCTGGGTGCAGCGAAGGGGACTGACGTCTGCAAAGAGCTGCATTCCTGCAGCTTTGCTGGCCCTCCCCTCCCATAACCCAGATTTGTCTCCCTGTGCTAGACATCCAGCTGCCACACTGAATATCCTCTGAGCTTTGTCTGCTACAGCCCTGGCTCCTCCATCTCCTGTGGTGTGATGAATTTAGCAGGGAGTAAACCTTCTCTGCCTCCGCCTCAGCCCTAAGCATCCCCCGAATGGAAGATCCATGCAAGGAATCGGAGATCTCCTGCTGCTGACATAAGCCTGGGCAAAATCTGTTTTATAGCCAAAGGGCACCTTTAAAAACTATTGATGTATGTATTCAGGGCTTTTCCATTGGAAACAGGGAATTTGCATAGGGCAGTAATGGACGCTTTCCTGTCTTTGTAGAGGATTTATTTTTCTTTGTAATGCTTCAGACTCTTACACTATGATAAGGGGCAGGACTGTTGAAACAGAAGGACGAATTCTTGGCTGCCTCCCTGTGAGGTACTTCAGGTTCAGTACAAAGCATTTAAGTAATGGGATATCTCGCACAGCTGCTTCATTTTCCTGACTTCCAATGAGGTGAGACAACGAATACCTCACCAACCATGGAGGCTGTGGCAGTCCAGCGCAACATATCTAAGGATGATTAATCCGGAGAAACAGCCTGGCTGTTTAGCTAGCTCAGGTTCCAGTTGCTGTATGGGTTTGTCTGGGGTGTGCAAAATGTAGTGCACCGGGACTGTAGGCAGGGCAGGATGCTCTACTGACTTGTGCGGGTGTAAACTCCAGAGCAGAATGATGCTGGCCAAAGAGCAGGGAAGGAGGAGGGCGTTGTACTGCATGGGGTGGGCAATGTGCCCAGTGTCCTGTCTGAGTCAGACCAAGTCCAAGCCCAGGAGCTGGGACTAATAGTGGTGAGCAGCCTTTGCACAGCCCAAGGGGGGCGGCTTTTCTCCATCCTCTATCAAACAGTGCCAAAGTGTGTCAGCACATCACTGACCAGCTCTTCCAAATGCCTGATTTAGCTCAAGGGACTTATTTAACCCCTATCAGATTGAAGTAAAGCCTGTAGCTCTCCCTTCTGTCTCTTCTTTTTTCTTTCTCCTGACTTGATACAGTTGGACTGTCCTTTCTCATGTCCTGCCCTGTACGTGTCCCTGAAAACAGCATTCAGACAGAGGTGATGCACTTTCTAAACAAGGCACCCTAAGTGCAGGCAGATAGATCATGAGCTTTATCCTGAAGCTGCTGTGTGCATGCTTGGTGAACTGGTCACTGAGCCCTGGCATGATCCCTTTTTGGCCAGTATGGCAAAGGCTGTGGCACAGGGGATGGNTCTGTCTCTTCTTTTTTCTTTCTCCTGACTTGATACAGTTGGACTGTCCTTTCTCATGTCCTGCCCTGTACGTGTCCCTGAAAACAGCATTCAGACAGAGGTGATGCACTTTCTAAACAAGGCACCCTAAGTGCAGGCAGATAGATCATGAGCTTTATCCTGAAGCTGCTGTGTGCATGCTTGGTGAACTGGTCACTGAGCCCTGGCATGATCCCTTTTTGGCCAGTATGGCAAAGGCTGTGGCACAGGGGATGGATGCTCAGCTCCTCGCTGTGGCCTCTGCAGAGGTGGCCTGTCCAGGAGAGTTGCTCACGGAGGGTTGCTGAAGCATCCCAAACCCTGGGGCTGCTGCAGGAGTGAGAGGCAGACAGGCACAACCCGTGTTGTCCCGAGATGCTCCAGGTTTTTTTCCTTCCAGTGACACTGCACAAGCAGAGGGAACTGATGGCGTGGCAGATCCACCTGTCTCCAGGCTCAAGGCAGGTGCTGATCCTGCTGCTCCAGCAGGATTGGAGCCTGCAGTGCTGTGTTTGATGTCAAATATGTGACAGGACTAATCCTGGAGAGCCTGGGTGCTGCAAGCATGGCAGGCGAGGAAGTGCTGAGGAAGGCTGCGTGCTGGGAAAGAAAATAGCTGCTCTCAGTGCAGCAGCTGCTTTTCCCTCCACCGTCTGGCTCAGGAGTTTGCTCCCCATTGCCATGCAGTGCAGGGGACATGCTCTGAGCTCCCTTGTGCCATGCTCAGCTGTAAGTGAACAGAGGGCTGAGCCCTTCTTGGTCTGTCTGGGGGGAGGGCAAACTCCAAGAAGGCTCCCATCTTCTAACTTTATTCTCTTATGTGCCTTGTAGGGGAGCTGTTGGCAGATTAAGACTGAGCTGTTAAAGCAGATGATTTCATAACTTCTACAGGACCTTGCTCTTTACTTTGATTTCTTCCGCCTGAAATCTCTGTCTGGGGAGAGGCTATTCAGCTGTTCGAACCACTGTTTTGATCTGCTGTGCCGATGCCTCTGCTGATAACTGTTGTTTCTATGATTCAAGCGTAGAGGGAAAGCAAAACCACTGCCCTGCTTTCCTCCGCAACTGAACGAAGGAAGCAAAATGCCTCATTCTAATTGCTAGGGATGAGTTTATTCTGGGTACTCGTGGCTTCTAAGTTTTTGGACAGTCCCCCAAATGTCTGTGCACTTGCAGAGACGGAGGAAGCTTAAAGGGAAATGGGAGCCAGAGAAAACAGAGTTTGAATCAGAGCAACCTGCAAACGTGGGCAAACTCTGGAGAGGAGGCTCTGCCACTAAGCTGTGTGCTGGGTATGAAGGACAAAGCTGCTTTCTCCAAACAGCCCGATAGTGTTGCTTCATTACTGGCTTAGCTGGAAGAGCCTGCAGAAAGCATTTGGGTGCAGACAGGAGCTGATTGTGCTGTTTTTCTCCCCGGCCCACCTAATCTTCTCCATTGATGTTTCTGCAGCCACCCCCTTCTCTTTTAAAATTAAGGCCATTGTTTTTTCCCGTTGAGGAGCTGCCACTACAGCATGCAGTCTTGGAGGCATATAAACTTTTCTTCATCACTTTCTAACTTAAAAATACAGACTGTCTTTATGAATGAAAAAGAAATTTCATAGAAATGTTGAATGCTATTACAGCTGGGAGTTTTCCAGCTAAATGCTCTTTAGCAGAATAAGCCAACTTGTTGAAACTGAAACTCTTCAACTACATATACTCATTTTAACAAAACAATGGTAAAGTGCTGTTGGCTCCATGACAAAACTTCTGGCTAGAAATGGAGGAGAAGGAGCCAGGGCAGCTGATAATGCCCTGGTGCTGGGGTGTTTGCTTCTGATTGGGGATGCTCCAGCCAGACCAACCACTGTAACTCTGGGTGCCTTGAGGAACTGGTTTGGTGGTGGGAGAGGAATGTTCCCTTCAGCTGCCGCTGAGCCTCAGTCCTGTCTCATGGCTTGTCTCTTCTGCACAGTGTCTGTCGTAATGTAATGGTGAACCAGGATACATCAGTCCCTGGAGTCCCCGTGGGTCTTGTAGGGGGAGCAATCAGTGGGTCATGTGCAGCTGCATTGCAATGTGCCAGTTTCTACACAACAAAGATGCTTTTTAAGGGCAAACTAGGTTCCCTCGTGGAGGAGGGATGAAAAGGAGGCAGGGGGCAGCTGCAGAGAGAATGCCACCAGAAAGGCTATCCTTTGATTCGGGGTCAAAAGCAGGTTTCTCTGTGTTTCAGCTATAAGCCCCGTTAAGTGCAGCTCTAGGCAGTTGGAGCTCTGTGACAAGCACTAATTTTGAGAGATTGTTCTTTGCCGGTGGACAATTACACACCGATCGCAGCAGGAATCTGAGCGTGGCTAATCTAAACGGCCTGGCATTTTGCTATTCAGGAAGTAATGTTTTTTGATTTGTTAATGTTATAGAGCATTTACCCTGTACAATAAAAGTGCGAATGTTCTCCCCAGGTTTCATTATTTCTCAGGTTTACTTAGTACAGTCAGGAATGAAATACATGGGCACCAATGTTGTTTACAATTAGCAGAAAATTGCCATTTTACTGTAGCTAACCACTCCTGCGCATGCCACCTATAGCACTTGGAAGCAAACAGGCTCTTGTGTGAGTCCTGTTCCTGGTGGATCTTGAATCGCTAAATCCCTGTGCTGGGCTCTGCTGAGTCCCACACACCAACGGGACCTGCTGAAGGCTGGCAGCCCAAGGGACCTGCATCTCAAACAAGCTCTTTGTGAACACGGTGTCCTTGGGACTGTGCATTTGTCATCGTCAGATGGAAGCTGTAGGGTAGGCGGCAGAAAGAGAAATTAATATGTACTGAGGCATATTTTTTTCCTGGTAATGTGCTGTAGGAATGAGAGGTTCTGGGCAAAGGTCTAATTGAGCTGTTTGGTGTCTGTCTGTCGCAGCTGAAAGCAGTTTTGACATTCAGAGGTTGCTCTGCATGTGAGTAGTACCCCTTCTCTCACTGAACAGCATTGCCCAGAGGTCAGTGCCATCTGCCATGAGTGCAAGACCTCAACCAACTCATAATGTTGCAGCTCGGTGCTGTGAATTCAGCTACAGAGAGAGACCATTGGTATTTGGGAGGTGTTTGACTGGACAGTTGCCTGGAAGTCAACCCATCTTCTCTCCCACTCTCCAAGGAACTGGTGCTTGGATCAAATGTCTTAGAGTTTGGTTTGAATTGCTCCTGGCCCTGCTGAGGGCAGTGATGATACTCGGAGGTGTCCCACTGCAGAACTGGCCCTGGATCCTCTGGTGGCAAGTGCAGAAGAAATGTTGGAAGTGTCTAAGGGCGGCTGATGTTGTGCTGTGCAATATGGTGCCTTGTTCCTACTGTTGCTGCATCCCGGTACTGGATGAACTGGGATCCAGCCTCACCACACATGATTTAAGTGGGCTAGTCAATAAATCCTTGGCGAGTATAAAACAGCTGACTTCGAGGGAGTTGCAATTCCTTGCACTAAAGAATCCAGCCATGAGCATCCAAATTTGTCTGAGAGCAGCTTGTTAGTAGCACCTAGATACTACAGTAATTGGTGAGCTATAAATACCAAAGGCAGACATAATATTAAACAGGCTGTGTCATCAATTAGCTAATGACAGAAGCATAGAAACGTTGGATAAAAATAACCTGTAATAGCACAATCCTTTTTTCTTACTCTCCTCCTACTCTCCCTCACCCAGAAATGAGCAGCTCTGGGACACCTCATTTTTTACTATTAATAATTTAGGAGCTGTAACATTCTGTGATGATCAGTGTCTGATCTGCAAAACATTCACTTTTTCAGATTGCTTCACACTTCCAATCATTTGCAAGAAGCAAAGCTGGTAAAAACAAGAGGATTTGATGCACGAGATTCTTTCAGGTAACGAGGTGGAGCATGTGGTGCAGCTGCTAAACAGTTTGTTTAGTTCAGTGACATTATTGCGATGGCAACAGCTGCCCATTGTGCCTCAGTGTGGCACAACAAAGGGCACACACAGGCACAAGGCGTGGAGGGGGCTCCCAGAAAAGAAACTTAGCATTATGTTAATTCCTGGGCTTGGATTTGCAGCTGTGGATCAGACCCCACAAATGCAGCTCAGACCAGTAAAAACCTGGACTAACCCTGTCAGAGATGATGCAGCGTCAGAGTCCGCCTCGTGCTTTTGCTGCACATCGCTCAGCAGAGCCCCGATTCACCGCTCGGTGCTACGAGTGGGCAAATGCTGTTGCGGGTGGAGAAACTTGGCTCCCTGCAGAGCGCTGACACTCGCCCCTGTGTTTCTCTGTGCTCGTGCCCCTGCGCAGAGGATGAGGCTGCGGTCCCCCTGCCCTAGAAATGCAGAAGGGTTGAGAGGACCCGCCTGCCCGTCACTAAGGAGCAAAGCCCCTTTCCCTCTGGATGTGCCTGTTGTGGCCAAGCACAGGCTTTGTGCGGCATAGATAACTGCAGTCATAATGGCACGGCTCTGGTAAGGGCAGAGAGAAGACTTCCTTCATCGGTTTTGTTCAAAACTGACTGCCAAGCTTAAAAAGTTGTGGAAGAGGAGGGTACAAGGAAAGAGGGGTGCAGGCAGCCTGACCCATAGACAGTGTGAGCATGCAAACCCTATTCCTGGAGCTTATCAGCCTGAGAAAACCCCTTGGCAGGTTTCCAGGAAAAAAAAAATGAAAATACAGAGAGCTCTCCTGGGTCTGTGTCCCAACTGTTAACCCCCTTATCAAGCTTTTTTGTTTTGGCAAGGAAATATTCCAGATGTGAGAGGCTGACCTGAGAGCTGGAGTCTGGGTGGGAACCTTTTTTCCTTCTAAGTTTCCCTCTGTGATTTAATAATAGCTCAGGATTCTTTCTATAAAACAGCGGGACAAATGAACCCTGACTTTCTATTGGTTTTTAAGTGGGCACAGAGCTGACTGGCAGGTTGCTGGGTCACTCTCTGTCTGTGAAAGCCTTGGTGCTGCTGTGTGTCCACCACTGAGCTTGTCCCTGAACTTCAAATGCAGTCCTGGGCTCCCCCTTCCCCGGGGCAGGGAGTGCAGGTGGCTCTCAGGGGCACAGAAAGACGCTTTTAGTGATGTTTTCACTCAGATGGTGAGTAGCACTGTAACAAAAGTGGTTCCTGCTACTCTCTGCTCTGTCCCAGCTATTTCTGTTTTGTTTGCTTGACAGTGCTTGCAGCAACAGTTTAAGATTTGGGCCATGTGGATTAAGCCCTGAAGCAGACTTTGTGTGACACCGGGGACCGGGATTCACAGAGGCAAACTTTCTGCTAATCTTTCAAGTTCCTTTTGTAGTCGGAGAGCAGCCGTCTCCTCTGCAGGGTGATTCAGAGAGGCTAAATTAAGCTCTTTCTCTGAATCAGCCTCCTGGGCAGCTCGTTTTGCAGTTCCCATCTCTACAACAGCCTCGAGCGCTACGGCTGGGACAGAGCTCGAAGCCCAGAGCTGGTCAGACGGCTGTGAGGAACGGGTATCAGGGTGCTCCGGGTCCACGGGGCCGGGCCAGCCCAAGGGACGCACCCGCTCCCCTATGGGGAAGGTCTCTCCACTGCCGTTATCCGTGATGCCTGCTGGCAATTTGGGAAATCTGGGATTTCCCGGAAAACTGGTGATTTGGGGAACATCCTTATAACCACTCCCAGATATAACGCAGGATTATGAGTTGGGAAACCCCTGCGGAGCCACATGGTCTGCGCTCCCCTGAGCTCAGCAGCTCAAGAGCCAAATGATGGCAAGAGGGAGAAATGCTGAACCTGATCTTGAGCAGCGAAGAGAAACTGTCATGACACAGCTCTCATCTCTGCCAAAGCTTCCTGCTGTTTTTTAACAAAGTCAAAACAAGTTTGTTTCTATTTAAATAACAAAATTGCATTGCAAATGTTGAAATGCAAACATTTTGACTTTTCCAATTTTTTCAGGTTCATTTCCTGCCTTTTTTCTTCACCTCACCTTGTTTCTTCCAGGTTGTGAAGATTAGCTTAGGGTTTGATGGGAATATCCTGAAATACCTTGGCTTTTTAAAATGGAAACAAAATGGGTTNAAAAAAAAAAAAACCCAAAACCCCCAAAAAACACCAAACTTCCAAATACTTAACGCTAAATGCTCTCTTTCTTCCTTTTCCCTGGCTGTAACACATACCTGTGTGCAAGAAGCAGTGCCCTTGTCTAGTTGTGGGGAGCTTGTGCTCACTGATGGGCGGGCTGGAAAAGCCCTGGCTCTGGCTACCTCGTGCTGTTGGGAATACCCGGGCTCATAGTGGATCAAACCAGGACAGTGAAAACAGCAGTGGATAAGCAGGAAAGAGCTGTGAGAGTGAGGATGAGGGGACGGAGCTGGCTGGCAGGGAAGGCTGCGAGGGACCCACTGGGAGTCCCCTCTCGGGGAAGGTGGGAGCTGCAGCTGGTTCCCAGGCGAGAAGGTGACTCCTCTCCCTGCTCCTCCTCCTCCCCGCTTCTGGCTTTTGTGAAGTTATAGAAATGGCAAGCGGGGGTGATTTAGCATGTCACTGCTGAACGCAGGAGGTTTTGTGGTAATTAGCTTACTGCTAATTAGGAATATCTTTCTGTATTTCTTTGGAAGAAAACACTGATCCATTTATAACAAGCCACTGCTTGCAAAGCAGTTACCTGAAATATGTTTTTCCTTTTCTATATAAAGAATTATTAATTTTTAAATCCAAATATGTCAAAGATGCCTGTCAAGAATGATTGGCCTTTGTAATTTAAAGGTTGTGAACATATCCTGTGAAATATCTGCAATAAGTCTTGGTTTTACTAGTTTAAAAAAATAGTTAAGAAACCAAACCATAGGAGCAAGCACAACTAACTCCTCAGAGTATAAAAGGGATATTTTATTTTTCTAAAACAGTGACAAACTTCTGAAATCTGGATGCCTCTGTGCATGCACTCTTCCATGTAAATACTATAATACTCATGGATTTTTGTCTTGTTCTTTTTCTACTGTTGGCTTCCCTGACTGGCTGCATGTACAAGTGACAGAAGTGACTCTGGTCTCTTCCTTGCTTGGTTACGAGAAACAGGAGCTATTCAGGTGTGATACCTGTGACCTTTGGGTGCCCAACTTGTTGCCTGCTATGAATGTTGGGCTGTTAAATGATGGATGTTTTATATGGAGCCAAAAGGTGGAAGTAGAGCTGGTGTCAAAACTATTTTATGTGCAGTGAGTAGAAATGACTTTAGTGAACTCTTACAGTGAAGCAGAAAGCAATGGTTGAAGTGAGGGGCCAAGACAGGTTTTAAGCAACAGAGATTCACAGTAGAGCTGAAAACTGACCTGAGATGTCGTCTGCAGTGTCTAAGCCTTATTTATTCTCGGATATCTCAGTTATATTACAGGTGCCCTAATCGCAGAGATCTCTGCCCTGCAAGTCAGTGTGGTGTGAGGGCAGCCGCTGTGCTGTGGCCACTGCCAGTCCTCGCTGCCTCCTTTTTTTCTGTGCATCCCCAACCTGTCTGCTTGTGGCAGCAGGTTACTATTTCTCATTTTGTGCGTGGGCTGCAGAGCCAGTCGGAGCAAGGACCGAGTCTTAGGTACAACCCCCACCCTCTGCAAACTATGCAGAGCAAGAGAGGATGAGGTTTGCTGGAGTCAGAGAGGTGTCTCGTGTGCTTCAAGCTCTGCACTGGAAACACTGATCCCTGTGACTTGAAGGGAGGAAGCTAAATGCCATCTTGTTTTCCAAACCTTTCTAACAGTGATGATGGTGAGTTTGCTGAATAAATTAAAAGACTTGAGAGCTTAAAGGGGGTTGAAATGTTACTTGTGTTTATTTTAAAAAATACATACCACTTTTTATAATATTTTCATGGCTCATTAAGTTCTCTTTTATTTTAATTTCCTTCCTAGAAACTGTATGATGTGCTACTCATTGCTCAAACTCAAAATGGGATTTTTATCATTGGTACTATCTGTTTAAAATATGTTTGACAGATAAACTTCTCTTATTTCCCCTTTTCTACCCACCCCAGGGCTTAAATAGCTCATGAACAACAACAACATCAACAAAAATTGTTTTGTTATTCAAATGAGACTTCTTTTCCCCACTGCAAATTCCTTCCTCCCCGCAAACTGTGTTTTTTAACAATAACAACTGCCTAAAGCTCTCTGATTTTTCTTCATAGGCAATCATTCTGGCCCAAAACAAACAAAATAGGGAGCCCATTAAGCTAGAACCTGTTTTGCATACACCTGCAATAATTATTTAGATATGCACATCAAAGTGAATAATCTGTTGCACAACATAGTTGGTTAATTTTGATTATGCAGGAGCATCATCTTGCTGCATTGATAAAGGAAGCTCTTGCTTGTAGGCTGGACAGTCACTGATTACAGACAGGCAGAGTACTTCCCAAATACAGGACAGGTACCTGTGAGGATGGGGCGCTTTGCCATCTGTCCACAGATACTTTTGGTACTTTCCTACTTGCTAACCACCTGCCTGTTGCCAGAGACTTCATGACGTAATCAGTCAGGGGCTGGCACTCGCAGGATTACCAATGTTTTGCCTATGTGTGTGCATATAACAAATATCAAGAAATATTCAAGTGCATTAGAATAATTAACTAAGCCTCACTGCAACCAGGTGAGATATTATCAACCTCATTTGGCAGGTTGTTGAATGAGACACGGAGAGTTCAAGTGACTTGACCAACATTGACTTGCTTTTGCAGCAGACTTGGGTTCAGAGCTGCAGTGTGATGTTGAGACAGCTGCCATCCCATGACATCTTTCTGTGCTTCTGGAGCAGAAAAAACTGAAACAGCAATGTGAACCTTTTGCAGATGGGGGTCTTCTGGTGGCCAGGTGGTGCCGTGGCAGCTGGGGAACCAAATAGGAGAGGGGAGACCCTCAAAGGCAGCATTAAGGGAAGCAGGCAGATGGGCTGGCTGCTCTGCTTGCCTGGCCTCTGCAATGGTGTGCTTTGAGGGGTAAGGGTTAGCGCAGAGCTGGTCTTCCCAAAGGGAAGACCCTGCTGGTGCCATGCTGTCCACCCGGCTCTGGCCCCAGGTTGTCATCAGAAGTTGGTGTATGGCACCAGGTGATATAAGTGGTGTCCTCAGGTGGTAGTTGCTGGTGTTGGAGGTGGGGAATGCAGGTTGCTGCTGTGGGTCTGCACGGGGATGTTGGCTATGGGGAAGCTTGGTGGCACAGTCACAGGTAGTGGAGAGTGAATGGGTTTCATTACAGCCAGTAGTCAGAGGAGGGTCTGAGTCACTATTTTTCCAAACAGCTTGAAGAGTTCAAAGTGCGCTCTGGATAGGGAAATGCTTTCCTTTGCATCTACTAGTCTGGGTGGCAGATGCTACCCACCCTGCTGTCTGCCCTTTGGAGGGATGTGACTGCCCCAGCCCTGCTGATGGAAGGGCTTACTTGAGCTCTCCCTGGTCTCCTGCATGGGAAGTATTCCAGCCTGAGCAGATGCAGCCACAAAGTGGGCTTGAAACTCCTCAGGCTGATTTTCTATCAGTTGGACTAAGGAAGACTTCAGAGACCCGTCCACTGGCAGTATTGAGCAAGCAGGAGAGCTGACAAGCAACAACATGGCCATGGGATGGGAACCTTTTCAATCAGCATGTCTGCCTGCAGAGAGCACCTGTATCTTTCCCTTCTGTATCTCCTATAACCACTGCAATTGATTTCTTGGCAGCTGGAAACTCCTTTGAACTTAAATTCTTAACAAGCCAAAGGAGAGCACGGCATTGGGCAAGTGCTGTTGATTGACCAAACTGTCCTTGGGGTTGCCATATGAACAGCAATCATTCAGGTCTGGCCATAAAAGCAACCCTATTACCAAGGGGTGAGGTGGGGGGAGCCCAACTCTGAACAAAGCTAAGGCGGTTGATAAAAAGGCCGCAATACTAAAACAGACGGTGAAATCGGTGGCTGTAGTCCACTGGTGTTTGGCATATTAATAGGGTTTCCCAGCACAGACTCATCTCCTGGGACAGCGCTGTGTGATGGTGTGAGCTGCTGGCTGGTCCAAGGGTGTTGTGCTGAGGCCCAGCGCTGGGCAAGATTTTGGCTGCTGTTGGGCAGAGGAGGAGGTGACCCCTTTGTACCTGTGAGGGTGGTCTGGAGGCTCAGATTGAACCAAGTCTGAGCAGGGAGAGCTGAATCACGTAGTTCACTTCTTGATGAATTTAAACCTTTCTCTCTTTCCTTCTGTTTTGTGTTTTTTGCAGAAGAAGAGGGCTCTCCCTTGCTCTGTCAACAAATCTTCAGCTGGACACAAACCCAGGGACTTTCATGTGGCCGTTACCAGGGCCTTTCAGAACTGTGGGATGTGGGGACAGGCAAACACACCCAATCAAGCCGCCTATTTCACCAGTACAGTGATTTTCGCTGTATCTTTGACTCCAGCCCCAATGGCTGTTGTGAGCTGGGACACATGGAAAGCCTCTTTCCTGGACCCAAGGGGCATGTTTTGGCCAAGAAGAATGTAATGGCATTGCTGAAAGCATGGAGAAAGGGCAATCTTGCTCTGACTTGCCATAACGCGTTGTCTCAGCAGTGAGGGACATAAGGCAGTCCTTTTAGTCTGGGCTAATCTGTGAGAAGAAAGTCATGCTCTGCATCTCTTTAATGTACTATTTTTGGTCTGGTTGGCAGTGACATAGAGATGGGGTGATGAGGGAGGAGAGCTTTTTGATGGTAACCCAGAAGGCAACTGCTGACTCATGTCATCTTTTGTATTTTGGTTATTAAAACCATGTGCAGCAGTGGGGCAGATCGTGAGGAAGGTGAACATCTGGGAAGAGAGTTTGCATCAGATGTTGCACCAGCTGCTCTTGAATGCATACTGCGGAATTTGGGAAACAAAAACTGGGAAAAGTAACTGAATTTCCCCAGTGTCTATGCTGACCCCACAGCATAAGCATCTCTACACAGCGCTTTGAGATTTCTCCATTGACTATTAGCACAGCCCTGGACCTTGTAATAGCTCTCTTTGAGCTGTTCTGTGTAAAGTACCTTGATCTATGGCTGAAAAGCGCTATTTAAAATTAAATATTAGCATGATTTGGGCTTTTTTTAATGTGCTTTAATCTTCTAGTACTGAAGTAGAAGATTTGAAGTGTGACATAAGAAGTGGTACTGCAGAAATTACTTTCAACATGTCCGGATTTGCAGAAGAGAGCATATGTGGACAGCTGAGCCCTGTGGGTTTCTCCAAGGGGGACTTTTAGGCTATCTGAGGTTTTCCCACCATTCCCTTGTTGGACTCCCTTGTTCACTGCATGATTAATGTAGTGAAGCTGAGTCTTTCCTTGCAGTTTTGATCATTGTGCTTCCCTGTAAAGTTTGGGGCAGGGTCAAGGGGGTAAGACTCCAAAAACCTGCGGTAAAGGAGTGTGACAGGAGACAGGCTCTGTGCTGGGAAAGCAGAGCTGGCTCTGAGGCATAAGGGATTGCGAACGTGCGATCCTTGAGCGTTCCTCCTGGGAGTTAGATGGGTTTTGCAGTCTGTCAGGGAGAAATGGTTGTTTTCTCTCTGCCTCAGCTAATACTACCACTGACACTGTTGCAGGAGTTGTCCTTATGTTTTCTTGAAGGGGCTGGCTGGTGTCCCTAATTGGCGCAGGAGGGAAATGGCACAGCCTGTGACTGCTGAAAGAAAAGTTTTCATCTCAGGAAGCAAAGTTGCGTGGCCTGGGAAATGGGGCTCTTTGGCTTTATCCCTGCTAGTTCGCATTTTTTCAACTGCTCCATTTTCTTTTTAGTGCACCAAATCCATAAAACGTGTCTGTCCCACAGCCTCCAATGACTGGCATGCACGCTCAAAGCAGTACCCGTAGCCTGGTGTGACTTGAGGGTGTGAAGCCACACGTGCACTGAAGAGCTTTGATGGGGCTGTGAGTACCAAATGCCAAATTCTGGTCCGCTGCTTGGCAGCTCTCTAGCTTGACTGCAGCATTAAAGGAGGGGGTGGTGAGAGGTGAAACAAGCCCGATGTTTATTCCAGAATCGTACAGAATAGGGCTGGAAAGGGCCTTGAGGGTCATCTAACTTTTCCTGTGCAGGATCAGTTTGACCTAAAGCACCAGCTGTATCTGAACTGAAACCAAGTCACGTTTGCATATAAAGCTTGCTGAGAACCAGAATTTCATTGTCTGAAAGTAGGCACAGACCCAGATCTACTTTGCTGAAAAAGGCAAACTGTATTTAAAAAGATGTTCTTGAAAATACAGGCAATTTTCTCAATGTCGTGCAATGTCTCAGTTTAGTGTAACTTGAAAAATCAATTACTTTCTTTTACACTAAACAATGATTAAGCTGTTCAAACCACTTGGCAAACAAACAGCTGCAACATCCAGAGAATGAGAACTTTTGGAAAGGACCATAGTGATCGCTTAGATGCTTGCCTTTGATTAAATTAGAAACAGAGATATTATTTTTTCTCCCCTCCATTCCTTCAGCTCTGAGAAGTGTTATGCAGGAGGATCTGAACTTGTATTTTACATTCTTGTGCCTATCCCTGAACCTATCTTGTAATAAATATTTGAAAGTTTGACTTAAACTGCTCCAAATGGTTTCTAGATTCCCAGATGAAACGCTAAGTTGCCTAAAAGAGGAGCCTGAAGATCAAACAAACTCTACAGTAGCAAAGCAGACCCGAAGATTATATATTTCAGTAATTGATAACAGTGCCTCCTTTTCAGACCTTTCATAAAAGAAAGACTCTGTATACTAAAGCCCCAGATTATCTGGGCAGACTCTGTAGCCATAGAAATCAAAGGCAAACTGACAGTTCTCCCTCTGTTTTCCTCTCCATTCCAGGTGGTGAACTTCTCTTCAAAAGGAATTTTTTTTCTATGGGAACCTAGAAGGAAATCCTGGAAAACAGGTAAAGGTTAGTATCCTTGATTTGCAACAGAAAACATGGGAGCAGAAGGCAACATGTTTAACTCATGCAAGGCTGAGTAGTCTGTAGGCAGCAGGGTGATGGGTTTGCCCAGACATTGGGAAAGTAACTCTTAATTCCTCACTATTTGGCTTGTGAGGTGACACGTGAGAGCTTGACTCTCTGAATAAATCAACTCCATCCCTCTTTGTAATGGATCGCTTTTGTGAGCACCATAGTTGTGTTCATTTTGGTTCATACTGGGCTACAAGCTTGGGTTGAAAGTTTAGGTAAAGGAGCTGCATGTGGAGGAGACCCAACAGTGTGTGAGAGTGCTGCTGCCTGAGGGGCTGGGGAAAAGCCTGGGCTGTGCGGGGGATTTATTTGGAGTAACCAAGAGGGGATGTGTAATTTGGCATTTGTGTCACAAGACCTGTCATCTTTAACATGCAATATGGTCTCACCCACAGGCTTAATTCTTGTGAAGAGGCAGAATCTGCTTTAGTCAGGGCATTTTGAAAGCCCTGTTGCTGCATACAGTCTTCTACAGGAAGTGTTTGGGAGTGGTTTTCTGTTATTTTTATGTTCTTACTGGTCTCTAGCTGCATGGGATGTCCTGGCTGCATGCAGCAGGGGCTGAATGCAGTGGGTCATATAATGGTGTGCATCTAGGGTGGCAGTATCTCTGTGGGGTGGCTGCTTGGGATGGCCAGATACCAACGCTTTGCACTTGATGACCCACCTGGTCCCCACGCGTTTGTGGTTTCATGATACCTTTGTGCCTTCTCTGTCCTGGAGTGGGCTGGAGGGCTGTCTGCCCTTATGTGCAGTTCAGAGCAACCTTGATAATGGAGCGCAGTGGTGGTAGGACACTGGGCCACTGTAGGTGACCCAGGCCCTGTACTGCAGCTCAGCAGAGTTGTACCTGGTACCTGCGAAAGGCAAACGCAGTCTGGTCGTGTATCCCACAGTGGTGTACAGCCCAGGAAAGCTTATTCTTTTTGTCAGTCCTTTTTTTCCCCTCTGGGTTTTAACTTTCTGCTACTGCTTAACTTTGGAAAATAATAAATGGCAAAAAAAAATATGTTCTTAGAAATTCATGCCTGAGGCTGGGGCTTTTTCTAAGTAGTTTTGACTCTTCAGAAGGAAGCTACCACTAAGCAAAAATTACCATAATTAACTAAAGTAAACTGCCTGCCATTTGATGTCTGAGACTTGAAAGCTTCTGTTGGGATCCAGACAGTTTTTGAAAACAAGGCCTCAATAGCCTAATTAAAAAAGAAAGGAGAGAGAGAGAGGGGAGCAGGAAAGACTGGTGACAAATCTAAACAAATCACAGTGAGCTGACAAAAGGAAAGGTAAATGCAGCCTCATTTCTTGGTCCGAAAAGCCTGGGAAGTCTGGATGTCATCTTGCCCCAGCATGCTTTTCCTCAGAAGCGAATGGTCCCTGTTGCTCTGGATTTCACATGGGACTTCAGTGGAAGGGAATTTTGGGTCAGGGTGCAGTGTTTCTCTGAATTTGCAAAACAGACACACTTTAGGATTTCCAGTCTTGGGAAAACACATCAGATTTTGAGTAAGTTCAGCCCGAGGCAGCAGCAGCCTTGTGATGAATGTGGGCAACACAAATATTTGTATACCAATTAACTGCGCAGTGCAACGATAATAACACATATATGCTTTTACTAAGATAGTGCTCATAGCAATTTAAATTGGGTCTGTAAACATGTTAATTTCCTGGGAATTAGGGGGATGTACACTGGCAGAAATGCTCTCTGAGCTTGTAAGCTGTTATACTGCCTTGGTGGGGGGGAAGCAGGTTTCAAATGGGCAGTGCTGATCACACAGGCACATCTGCAGCACGGTAGAGGTCAGGCAGATTGCACCAGGGAGGGGTCTTCCCTTGCTCCTCTGCATGCTTAGACTGCTTAGCTGCCCAATGAAATGTGAGATAAGGCTCTTTTTGTCATCTTGTGCTGGAAGAAGCCTGGAAAAGCAGTCCACGTGGACAGCAACCCCTAGAAGTGAGTGTAGCGGATTCCTGTTGCTTTCTAGATGCTTTCCAAGGGCTCTGACTGGGGTTTCCGTCCCAATGCATATAGAGAGGCTTGTGGATCGCTTCCTGAACTTGGCTCACGGCCCCACAGGGCAACACCAGCCGCATCCTGGTCCTTCTGCGGAGGAGAGGACAGGATTCTTGGTTTGCAGCTGTTGATTCTCTCCCTGAGCTTTTGGGGGTATTAGCAATGTAACCCAGTGTATGTCTGCGCCTGGCAGGGAGCATCCCTCGATGCCCTGAATTGCAATGTCACCACAATAGCATTTTGCACTGCCCCTGAGAATGTGGCCAGCTTTCCAGCAATGGGGCCACTGGAAAAGCTTTGCTGCTGAGATATTTGGTGCTGAGGAGATTTGGCGGTGCTGTACAGCTGGAGTATGGAGCATGTCTGGCTGCTTTGCAGGCAAAATGCATCACCATGGGAGTTGCCACCAGAAGCAAGGGTGTTCCATGGCTGGGGACCTTGTGGTACCTGCTCGTACTGCTGTGTGTGGAGGGAGCATGTCTACAGACTCCAGCCTCAAGGAGTATCTAGCCCTACAGGTATATCAGCCTGGGCTGGTGGCAGTGACCTTGCAAGGATGAACGGAGCCACCGGCTGCTGTTGAGAGGGAAGCACTACCCAAAGGGTCAACCAGGACGTGGCTGCCCTTCTCAGCTGCTGCACCTTGTACCTGGTCATGCAGCACATGCAGGGTTGTGCTGTGACTGTGTCATGTCACACTTGTGAGTTGGAGGCTGATGCGGGTGAGCTGTGTATCCCAGGCTGAGCTCTACCTTGAGCTCCTCTTGCTGCAAGCAAAGATGCCAGGAGGCACCTGTGGCCTTTACAACCTCACAACTTCTGGCTGAAGCAAAATAAGGAGCAAAGAGAGCTGCTTGAGGGAGTTTGCACTTCTAAAAGAATAATCAGACTTTGACCTCAAGGAGGAAACTCACTGGATTGCAACTGCCTGCCAGCTTTGATGGCTAGATATTTCCCTAAGCCTTTTAATAAGAGTAATTGTGCTCACCTTTCTCAAAGCTCTGATTTGGTGCTGGGTTCCCTGCCTGTCCCTTTTGGCATTTTGTGTGGTGGGAGAAGCAATTGCTTTTCCTTCTGTTGTTGACTCCTCTCCAGTTGCGGCTGTCTGATGTACAAGTGAGCTTTTGAGTTTGGCTCCATGAATCCTGCTGTTCTCCCTAAGTCCACGAACGAGGCTGTAACCATGGCAATTCTCTTCTGTTGCTGCTCAGACAAACCATCAATGTGGAAGACTCTCAGTCTGACATCCTTAAAGGGAAAAGCAGAGCTTTCTTTGCTTTGAGAGCTCAAAGCAGCAGGAAGAAAGGAGTCAAGAAAGGCTTCTGGCCACTGTTTGGCCGTGGCTGCAGAGTGTCCAGGCTAGACATGAAGACAGCCCTGGTGGGTCAGAGCAGATATCTGTGAGGATGTTGTGCTGCCACCAGCAGTTACCAGCAGCAAACACCCATACAAAGACAGGGTGAGCAAGGAGTGATCTGCTCTCTTCACCTCTGTGCTTGTGGTGATCTCAGAGGCTTCCAGATCCAGACATGGTGTCTCTTGTGTGCAATAGCCCTACAATATGGGCTAAGTCCCATTCCAGCTACAGCCAGTTTGCAAAAGCTTTGACAAATGCTTCAAGCCTGCATTTATCTATATGCTAAAATCCTGGGCCAGGTTATGGTTTCTTTAAGGCTGTGTAAGTCCAGTGTGATTCCACTTACTAAAACAGTATCACCTTGGCAGTCCTTTCCCATGCTGCTACCATTACAGATGTCATAGCTGCATTCTGCCAAACTTCCTCAGGGCGAACTCCAAGCACAAATGAGAAAAAGCTACTTTTTCAGCCAGTAGATCCAAGTTATCCAGCAACTAGAAGAAACTAGACCAGTGAAAATATAATTTCTTATATCCTGTGGGCTATAGGAGAGAAATCACCTATTTGTCTACTACAAGGAAGTCTAAAATGAGATGCTCTGTGTTTAATGGAGGGTGTAGTTCAGCAGTGCAGCTGAGCTGATCCAATGCCATCCTGATCCTGAACATTTTTACTTCCCATTTGTATGTCTTTGGTGGTCCAGTTATTGCCAGCTTTGACTTTAGTTTTGCTAGTCTGCTCCCGCTGAGATGATTCAACTTGCTAAGCTGGCAGAAAAATAAACTTGGGCAAAAGTTTTTCCCCAGGATAGAATAAAGGAAGCACTTTCTGTCAGATTAGTGAGCTGAACTGTATCTGTGAAGGGTATGACACAAGGACAAGGGAGGGAGTGGGACCATATGGCTGATAATCAGGACGGGGAAAGGGAGGAGGAAGGGTAGGAAGACTAAGACTGACTTTTCTGGTAGCAGAAAACTCTTAAATAATCTTCTGTGCAGCTGAAACATGCCATTAGCTGTGACACCTAGCATTATGAGAGATTAATCCTGTCCACAGATTTTTCAGCCACAGTGATTGGGTTAGACAGCCTGTGTTAAATGCAGTGCAAAAGCACAGCGTGAGGGCAACATCTCTGCTTTCTGGGAAATGGATGTGCTTGGAGTTATGAATGATTTTGTTTGAAATTTATCCCAGAAAGCTCCTACAAGATTGTTTACATGATTGTGCCTTCTTTAACCTAATTATTCAGCAGAAGCCCCACGTGGAGCTGCAGTGTATGCTAGCAGAAGCAGAGGCACTGCTGGTAGACCTATTTTACCTCCCCAAACAGCATTAGACACGGCAAAGAAAGCAGCTGTCTATGCTACAGTTGTTACAAGCTGTTATTCCCACCTCCTACCTACCCTTTGAGATGATAATGTTGTCTGCAAAAAGCTGCAGTATATATACAGTATTTATGTGCTATAAATTGTAGTGCTTCCTGTGAAGTGCACTGCGGTGACAGAACTCCCTTTTCTCGTTCCCTGTCTATCTGGGAGATGTATTGTATAGTTTGGTGGAAAGGCCCAGCAGCAGCTTACACCTGCAGCAGAAATTTCTCCCAGGAAGCCAGACACTGCTCTAGCTTCAGTTACAAGTGACTCCGTAGCTGGAGAAAGTACTTTGGGGTGATGGTTGTGGTGGTGGGAACCACCAGAGCCTTGAGATGGCCCCGGGTCCTGGAGACCGCTCATCTTTTTATTGGGATGAGTTTACCCTCTGGACCTGCCCTTGGCATTGCATGGAAAAACAATGTGGTCTCCTTGTTGCATTCATGCTTCTTTGTGGTCCTGACAAATTGTCTGGTCAAGAAGGCCCTTCCATGAATAGCAAAGTTAGTGCTTCCCATTCTGATTGCCTTTGCTCACTGCAGAAATGAAGCAATAAGGAGGTCTTGCAGGTGTGATGCTATTGCCTGAGGAAGGACAAAGGGAGGGATACATGCTGGTGAACAAGTGGGCCAGGGAGCTGTACAGGCAAAAGAGGTTTAGTGTAGTTGTAGGTAATCCCGGGATGATTTGGGTATTTTCCCTAATGATCTCCTTGTTGTTGGAAGGAATTAGATACAGGAGCGAGCATGGCTCTTGCTTTCTCCTGCTGTCTTCTGGGGGCTGAATACATTTCTGTGGCTTTTAGTCTTGCAGGCAAACAGTCTCAGGCTGCCCAGCATGTGCAGGCAGTGTCATAGCCCCTGTGGGATGTCTGTGTGATCTTGCAGATTAGATGTTCTGTGGGCCTCTCCATAAGACCCAAACAAGGCATCCAGAAATTGAAAAGTGGTCACCACAGGCTCCATACGTAGATGATGGTGGGAAAGGGCCATACTTAGGCACCTTGGTCAGGCATCTGGACATGAATAGCCATCATATGACTGTGCAGTATAGCAGAGTGTTGGACGTTCCTGCAAAAGCAGTGCTTACCCTGTGCCTTACTGTTATGTCTTGCCCATGCCTTGCCTTGGAAGAGGACCTGTCTTGTGCTTCATGTCAGGAAATGCCCAATTACAGCACTAACACAACACAAACTGCAGGTTATTAATGTCAGCTGGCTGCAATTTCACCAAATTTGAAACTTCAGGAACCAGGTGCTGGGCTGCCTTCTCCACATCACTGCCAAACACCTGTTTCTCTTCCCTCCCCCAGCACCTTGTGCCAAAGGCCATGCTGTCTGCAACCCCTGCGGCAGCTCCCTAAGCTGCAGACTGCGTGTGGATCTGTCCTGACACCTCCTCTTGCTCCTCTTCTGGCTTTATGCAACTCCCTACCCTCATCTCCTCTCACACTGCTGCTCCTCTCAGCAGCTGAAATAGCAGGAGTGAGTGGTTTGTGAACTCTAGCTGAACTGACAGGATCTCTTCATAACACTCCATGTTTCTGCAATTAGTTTTTTTTTTTAATTTAATTTTATTTATTTTTAACAGGCTCTGCTCCCAGATTTACTGAGCTGAATGCAATTGCTTAGCTTCATTATTCTGTTGCAATAGGTCTGCTGGCAAGTTTATTAAGCAATAAGGGATGAAAGGCAGCAAGTTTCTAGGTGGTTATAGTGTGTGTTGTGTAGTGTTGATAAGGTACAAGGTCGAAGGCTCACAGCTTTAATCACCAGAGAAAGATACCCTGGAGAGACAGGATCTTATTGGTATAATGACATGGAAGTGAGTCATAAAAAGGGAACTGCTATAAAAACTGCCCATTCCTCTTTGCCTGGAGAAACCGATGCTTAGGAGAGATCATTTGTAGAATCGCTCTAATGTCACATCTATGGCTGTCTTCCCCTCAAGGATTATGGACCATGGTCCATAAATGAAATGGAAATCCCCTGAACCAGCTCCTTTCTTTATCTGCTAGTCAGAGGGAGCTCCAGTTTTGTTGATGAAATTTGTGCTGAGGGGCTTTCTCCCCCTGCAGAAACCCTGGAGCTTTCTCTGTCTACGGGGGACTTGTCGAATCTTGTGAAGTCTGGCACGCTGCTGCTGGTGCCCCTGCCTGTGTGGTTGTGGCTTCACTTTGTGCTGCTGCTGCTTCTCATCCACTGGGATCCCATGGCTGTCCTATGTGATTGTAAAGAAACAGCATTTTCCTTGGGCCTGAATAGAGCTGAAGCCACACCATTTTGTGCATGTGGACTGTTTTCCCTAAGCAAGCAGGTCATGTACTGCTGTCTCTCCTTCTTTCTTATCCTTACCTCCTGGTGTGAAATCCAACTTTAAAATCTCTGCTCGTGTGTCTGCTTTGTCACTGGTCATCACTATGATGTCTGACAAGTCACGTCATTGCTACCAGACTCCTGGCCTTACACACAGGCTGTAAATCTGGGCTAATGGTACATCCCAACACAATACAGTAATTTTAGGATGAATTAACAAATTCCGGAGGATTAGAGACATATCCTTTAGAAATGCTAAGTAATAATATTGTCTCCCTGTGGAGACTATTAGAAATTGAAAGATGACATCTGAGGGAAAGATATCGTTATAACAATGTAGAGAAACCAGATGGGCAAGTGATCCACACAGCTTATGTCAAGAAAACAGGAAGCATCTGTCTCTGTAGGGAATGGAAGAAATAATTAATGTATCTATGTACAGCCTGGGAGATTGATAGCTGTAATTTAGCAGTGGCTGTTCAGCACTTCTATCAGCAATGACAAAGTGGCCTGCCGAGTTACCTGTTTCTTAATCAATCTCTTGATTACAGTATGGAAGGGGCTGGAGTTACTCTCTGAAGACAGAGATCTTATAAAGTGAAGCAACAGTGACACACAGCCATATGGGAGACCATATGTGAGGACAACATCTGTGGAGGGCTTCATCTTTTCTTTCTCTCCCCCCGCCCCCTTCTCATCTTATTTAATTGCGAAGAGTTATTGGATTAATATGCAGATCAGCTCAACAGCCATAGCTGAAGAGCCCAGTGTTGTGAATCACACTCCTGTGGCAGGGAAACCTGAGCAGTGGAGTCCCGTGACAACGTCGGAGAAGTAGCAGATTGCTGATTTAACGCCCCAATGCGCAAAGCCTGCCCCTGTTGTAGGGGACGGAGGCTGGAGGAGAACTGCGCATTACCTGGTCTCTGGCGGGGTTAATGCTGAACGTTGTTGTGGGTCACCACTTCAGGTCAATGTAAATTGCTGGCTTTACAGGGGACTGTAAAGTCAAAGTGCTTGTCCTTGTTCTGTAGTTCTCAGTCGGCTCTGTTATAGCAGCAATGCTCTGGTGGCTGGAACAGTATAAGCTGTTATGGAACAGCTTATACTCCACCTTTTGTAGGTGGAGTGATGTGACAAGGGTTAATGTGCTCAAAAGCTTGTCTGTTCCCCCCACCCTACATCCCAGACTATTTAATGTGGCAGACCACCTCTGTCTGCTGGCGTTGCCCCATCTGTACCACACCTTGCAGTGCACCAAGCTGCCTGTGGTGCGCTGCTTACTCAGAAAGCAGAGCTCCCAGAAATGTCCTCTCCCCGGGCTGCAGGAGGAAGCAGAATATGGCAGAGCTGGGTATTGGGAATAAGGAGTTGCAGGTCTGGTCTTGACCCTGGTTCCCTGTGGCAGAGACCTCCGGGCAGGGGGTTTCCAGTGATGCAATGGAGAGAGGCAGAGCAGGAAGATGAGAGAGGGGTGGCCAGGAGGGAAGCACCCAGAGTCATGGGGTCCAGTCCCTGGACCTCAACCGAGGATGTTTTTTCCACAGATCCTCATTGGTGTAAGTGCAAAGTAGTCCTGAAGGCTGGCTGGTCAAGACACAGCCTAAAAGCCTTGCTGAGGAGTAGCTATAGTAGAAGTGAGGATGGAGCCCAGGCCTCTGAAATCCTGTACCTGTGCTGCAGTCCTTGGAGCCGGCTTTGCATCTGGAGAAAGGACTGAAATGGGGGGCTAGGTCCATGGATCTATGAGCCACGCTTCCTGATGCAGCAATGGGTTACATCTGACATCAGGCTGCATCCTTTTCATCGTAAGTCAGCAAATAGTGGGTTTTGCTTTTCACCTTACGTGGCCCTCAGATTTGAAATCCAGTGTGGGAGAGGCATTTACTTTAAGGACAGAAAATGGCATTTTACTAAGTTTGACTCCGCTTATAGCTCTTTCTTGTTCTGTTCAACTTACTGAAAAGGTTTTCATCTGGAGTAAATAATGTAATTGTTCCCTCCAGTGGAACCTCCAGGGTTCACACCTGCTTGGGTTTGGTTCCACTAACCTTAACTCCTCAATGTAATTAACTAACATAATTGCCCTCTCATACCCATGTTTCACATCTCTGAGACTCCTGTGATGATTTTATATAACCCGGGATAAATTCAACCCCAATCAAACTTCTTAAGGGTCACCCTGCTTCTGTTAGGGATGGAGATGCTCCTTTGATCATCATGGTTTGTCAAGCATGATTTTCACATGACTCAAACTGGCTGAGTGCGTAAGGGCTTTGGTGGCACAGTGTGTACCTGACACCTCTTTGCTTTAGGAGCCCTGGTGCCACGGGTAGTTTAGTGTGCTGCCTAGGCTTTAGCTCCGTTACGCCAGTGCGAATCCCTTGGGAGGGCCGTGGTGATGGGTCTCTGGCTAAGCTGTACTGGAGACAGCTAAATGGAAGGTGGCTTGGAAACAGCCTCAGCACCTGCAGCTTTTCCTTTGGTGTAATGTTTTGCTGCTGTGATTAAACTCCAAGGGATTTCTGGACAGGGGATATACAGAAATGTAGTTATTCACCCGGCACCGATCATAGTGAGATACCTGGAGCTAACAGAGGGTAATGGGAAAACACAATGTTTTCTGGATTCAGCTTGGACAGCAGCTGAACTGCATTGATCAGTTCACTTTTCTGTAATGTCTTGAGTCACCAGACAGGAAGGGATATGAAAGAAAGAGTGAGTGAATTGACATTATTGCAATAGCTGCTTTATTGCCTTATCATTTGGCTCCTGCATCTTCCTCAGGGTCTGGTCATTCATCATACAGCCCTGTAACTGAAAGCCCCCTCTTGCCACATCCTAGTGTGATGGCTTTGTTGTACTGTGAGGATGTACAACAAATCCTTCCATGGCTGCTGCAGCGACTCTGGCCAATGACCCTTGCCATGGCTCTCTCACCCCCAGAAAGGGTTAGAGTGAGCCAAGGAGAGGTAATGAGCCCCAGTTAACTGAGCCTGTGATGCACTACGGAGCCCTCTTCCCTGAACATCCTCCCTTCGCAGAGGAAGGCAGAGTGGTTTGGTGATGGATTTCACGGAATGGGACACCTGAGAACAACAGCTATTTGAGTATAGAAGTGTGCTTTATGGAGAGATTATGTTTTTGTTTAAGCTTGCTTGGATGCCGAGATGACAGCTGTGTAGAGATTGTGTGGACAAATGAAGTGAGCGCTAATGCTCAGCAAGAGGGATGCAAACTTCCCAGGGGGTATGGATTTGCAGTACAACACGAAATCAGATTTCAGAGATCAGCCATGCTGAAAAGATATCGATTGAAGATAAAATGCAAGTACTTACCTGCTCATTTTCTGCAGTGCTTTATTGCTCACTTTTGTTTAGTTTTGCACTAAATAAAGGGATCTTTGTCTTCTCTCTCAGGCAGGGCTACCCTTTGCAGGCCCACAGAGCTCATTACTCTTTCCTGATGCAGGAAAGCCTGAAATACAAAGGAGAAGGCAAGGCTTCGTTTTCTGAGTACACCAACAAACAAAAAATGTAATTATTTGGCTGTATCTGCTGTGGACTGATGTGATCCACCTCACCTGTTGAGGATTTGGGGCCTCATTTCCTATTATGGGGTGAGAGAAGAAATGAGCACAAGGAAATCATGTGACCAAATGCTACCAGCTGCAATATCACTCACAGTGTAGGGGGATCATCTGGTCCCTCGCCCACAATTCAACCACGGGTGGGTGCTGTAAAGGGAGCTGTACGGGTGCAAGCTGTTCTGTACCATCGAGGCCCTAAATGTTTAAGTTGGTTTTAATGAAAACCCAAAGGTCAGTAATTCTCCGGAGGGCCCTGGGATGATCTGCTGAGGAACCTTTCCTGTGCCATGAGTGACCACAGGCATGTGGAGACTGAGTGTGGCTGTTAGCCATGGACCACCCAGCGGGTGACGGCTGGACTGCTGGAGATCCAGAAAACATGGGAGATGGACTGACAGAGGGACTGGAAATTTGGGTTCTGGGGTTTTTAGACTCTCATTAATATTCAGGTGGGTGAAAAATAGAAAGTTTTTGAGATCTTCCCTGTACCTATCAATTTATAGATAGATAAAAATGAAAAAATTTGAGAAAATGAACTGTCTGGTTGTGTTGAGCAGATAGATCTTGTGGCCCTGTGCTGCTGGATCTCATGCATTCAGGAGCAAAAGTCACTGTGGTTCAAAGTCGTTCTGTGATCTATATGGTCCCAAGTCAACTCCTTGTGATGAAGGTCTCCTTTCCAAACACTCCTGAGGTTGAATGGATGTGGAAATTGAGGTTGTCCCCATTGGTCAGGGTGGATGAACAGCATGGACAAAGGTGGTCCTGTACCTCTGTTGTGAGGACAGGAATTGATTCCTCGAGCTTTCAACAGGCACCTTCCACTGCCAATAAGTTCCCTTTGTAAAACACTAGGGAAATGCAGGCTGGTTGCCACTTCCTACAGGCTGTGAAACCAAACTGACTCCTTTGTAAAGGAAAGCAAAGATATGGGCACATGTGTTCAGGTGGCTGCAACGTGCTCCCTGCCTCTTCCAAGGCCTCTAGGTGAGAAACACATCAGGAGGAGGGCAGAAATCCAGAGCTGCTCAAGCACTTACAAAGGAAATTGTCTGTGCACGTGTGCATTTATGTCTCTGCATGTCTGTTTCCCTGGATTTGTCCTTCTCTTTCTGTGTTCAGAGCTGGTCGACTAACTTTAAAAAAAAAAAAGGTGCATAAATGATTTGCCAATCAAAAATTACAAATTATTTATCTAGAGAATGTTATTTGTCTCTTTGTGGAGCCAGCCAAATTGCTGAAAAATGGATTTCCTGTTAAATTAGTGACCTATCAACAGTCTAAACAGCAGGGGGATGCTACACGTGAGTGCCAGCAGGCAAGCTGTTGTGCACTGCTGGTGAAAGCAGGGTAAGAGCAAAGTTAAAAAAAAAACAACAGATGAGACAGTATATGCTGATGTGCTTAATAAGTGATTCTCTCACTATTATGTTTCCTGATCTTTATAATGATCTCTTTTTTTTATTTAGCATATAATCCTAAGGTACCAGGTATATATAAATGTATACTTGGAGAAACAATGTTAACCTGCAGGAATCTGCCTAGAGAAATTGTGGAGAAATTGCACCTATAACAAAATCCATCATGCCTCTGCCTGCTAGAAGTATGTGGCATGCATGGCCACAGTATCACGTCAATATGGCTCTTCCTAGTAATGTAATAGCTTGTACTCTACCAGGGATCTGTAAATCCTAAAATGCCTTGGACAGTGAGCTCTACTGGTAGCGTTCCTGTCTGGGAGTTGGCAAAGTGGTGGCTGAGACTAGTACTGGCAGCATCCTGCCATTGGTGGCAAAGCTGAGGAGCACCTCTAGGTCTTTTTGCCTCTCCCCTGGGCTACTTTGCTCTTCTTCCCCAGGGACCAAAAATGTGTTCATGAGGACTATATCACAGGGCACGGTTTTACTTTGAGCAGGGAGGGAAGTCTCTGTAGCTGTCTGGACCGTGAGACCTCTCACATCAGGGTTGTTCTGCGTAATGTAAAAGACTGGTCATCCTTGTGCTCACCTGGGAAGTGCAAGATCCTGCTTACGTTTCTGCATTTTTTGGTCCCCTTTAAATCCCACCAGAGCTGGCAGGAAAAGAGGGTCATGACTGTATTTCCCTTGAAGCTGAAAGAAGGCTCCTGCTGACCCCAGTAATTGTGGATCAGGTACTTCTTTGTTCTGTCTGTGCAATCCATCTGCTTTTCCATAAATAGAAAGCACTAACCACCTCAGAAACCCCTGTTCCCACTCTTGACAGCCAGGGTCATGCAGGACTCATTAAAGAAAGTAAATAAAGGATGTGGGCAGGCCTGGCAGCGACAGCTTTCTCGTGGTGCCAGCAGGCCCTCTGCCAGGTACAGCCGAACTCCCAGCAAGAGCTTCTCAGAGCGCCTTTGGGATGTGTACAGAAGAATTCTGTGGTGAGATGAAATATTTAAAACCGCTTTGGGTTGAAGCGAGGTGGGGGAGCAGCAGCCTCTTTAATCTGTGCACAGTTTTAAGACTGCGTGTGAATCATTGATGAGGAGGGCAGAGTGTTTCTAAAGCTCTGGCAGGTCATTAAACCTGGTGATGGACTCATTAAACAGGGAGCTGCATGGAAAGCCCTGGACAAAAGTACTGGAGTATTTCACATGCGTTGCCCTGTGGAGCGCCAGCACTTTTTACCTGTGACTTTCAGGGTATTGTTGCAGTATTTATTAATAATGGAAAATGTCTTAGGCCGGGGGATTGTGTTGCATAAGAGGAAATGTGTAAAAGAACCTCTGATCTGTCAGGGAAAAGCATAGGAAGATACAATAGTAGGAATTCAGGAGTCAGGGTGTTTCTAACCATCTGATTGTGTTGCA
>VUYV01000011.1:2477850-2543753 GCA_008711295.1 Anarhynchus alexandrinus | reverse complement strand
CATAAATGATTTGCCAATCAAAAATTACAAATTATTTATCTAGAGAATGTTATTTGTCTCTTTGTGGAGCCAGCCAAATTGCTGAAAAATGGATTTCCTGTTAAATTAGTGACCTATCAACAGTCTAAACAGCAGGGGGATGCTACACGTGAGTGCCAGCAGGCAAGCTGTTGTGCACTGCTGGTGAAAGCAGGGTAAGAGCAAAGTTAAAAAAAAAACAACAGATGAGACAGTATATGCTGATGTGCTTAATAAGTGATTCTCTCACTATTATGTTTCCTGATCTTTATAATGATCTCTTTTTTTTATTTAGCATATAATCCTAAGGTACCAGGTATATATAAATGTATACTTGGAGAAACAATGTTCACCTGCAGGAATCTGCCTAGAGAAATTGTGGAGAAATTGCACCTATAACAAAATCCATCATGCCTCTGCCTGCTAGAAGTATGTGGCATGCATGGCCACAGTATCACGTCAATATGGCTCTTCCTAGTAATGTAATAGCTTGTACTCTACCAGGGATCTGTAAATCCTAAAATGCCTTGGACAGTGAGCTCTACTGGTAGCGTTCCTGTCTGGGAGTTGGCAAAGTGGTGGCTGAGACTAGTACTGGCAGCATCCTGCCATTGGTGGCAAAGCTGAGGAGCAGCTTTAGGTCTTTTTGCCTCTCCCCTGGGCTACTTTGCTCTTCTTCCCCAGGGACCAAAAATGTGTTCATGAGGACTATATCACAGGGCACGGTTTTACTTTGAGCAGGGAGGGAAGTCTCTGTAGCTGTCTGGACCGTGAGACCTCTCACATCAGGGTTGTTCTGCGTAATGTAAAAGACTGGTCATCCTTGTGCTCACCTGGGAAGTGCAAGATCCTGCTTACGTTTCTGCATTTTTTGGTCCCCTTTAAATCCCACCAGAGCTGGCAGGAAAAGAGGGTCATGACTGTATTTCCCTTGAAGCTGAAAGAAGGCTCCTGCTGACCCCAGTAATTGTGGATCAGGTACTTCTTTGTTCTGTCTGTGCAATCCATCTGCTTTTCCATAAATAGAAAGCACTAACCACCTCAGAAACCCCTGTTCCCACTCTTGACAGCCAGGGTCATGCAGGACTCATTAAAGAAAGTAAATAAAGGATGTGGGCAGGCCTGGCAGCGACAGCTTTCTCGTGGTGCCAGCAGGCCCTCTGCCAGGTACAGCCGAACTCCCAGCAAGAGCTTCTCAGAGCGCCTTTGGGATGTGTACAGAAGAATTCTGTGGTGAGATGAAATATTTAAAACCGCTTTGGGTTGAAGCGAGGTGGGGGAGCAGCAGCCTCTTTAATCTGTGCACAGTTTTAAGACTGCGTGTGAATCATTGATGAGGAGGGCAGAGTGTTTCTAAAGCTCTGGCAGGTCATTAAACCTGGTGATGGACTCATTAAACAGGGAGCTGCATGGAAAGCCCTGGACAAAAGTACTGGAGTATTTCACATGCGTTGCCCTGTGGAGCGCCAGCACTTTTTACCTGTGACTTTCAGGGTATTGTTGCAGTATTTATTAATAATGGAAAATGTCTTAGGCCGGGGGATTGTGTTGCATAAGAGGAAATGTGTAAAAGAACCTCTGATCTGTCAGGGAAAAGCATAGGAAGATACAATAGTAGGAATTCAGGAGTCAGGGTGTTTCTAACCATCTGATTGTGTTGCATGTGGGTGTTGGGTAAATCACCTCTGCCGACTCTTTTAACAGGGACTTAAATGAGGCAGGGTTTGTGTGTTGCAGTGTTAGCGTTCCCATGGCTTCAGTGGAAGAAAAGTAGAAAATGCCACTTTGCCAAGTGGTGTCCTCAAACCCATGTGTGCTCACAGCTTCTGCTGGCCTCAGTGCCTGCACCATAGTGCTGTTTGACCTCTACTGTAACTGCTGTTTGTGCCTTAGGCTTTTTCTGACCCACCTGCAAAGATCATACATGCTGTTCTACGGGTTGGATAGTTTTCCAGTCATTGCAATGACAAATGCAGTGTTAGATAGTTCCTTCAACTGGTTTGAATTTTGCTTTTTTCGGAGAGAATTTTGCTTTTCAGTAAAACTACTTACAGAATTTTCCTTTTCACTAAAACTGTGCACAGTAGAATTGTGCTTACGTGCTGGCCATAGACCTGAGTAAACCTGGCCTTATTGCTTGCAGTCCCTGTGCTTCATCTCTAATTGTTAATTACACAGACTTAGATACTTGGATGGTATAAACTGGCATTACCCTCTTGGCTTCAGATAGGTTTACAGGATTTGAACAATATCCCCTGATTGTCTTACATTTACATAGCTGCATAGTTCCAAAGCACTGTGCAAATGTCACACAGAGGAGATGCTATTTGCCTGCCTCAGGGGGGCTGGACACTGTCCCTCAGCTGACAAGCAAGCAGCAAATGCCCTTTTCTGCAGAAAGGCCGCAGCTGTCTGCCCTTCCTTCCCTGGCCCTCGGGAGAGGGTGGAAACAGCTGCAAAAGAAAAGATCCTTCAAATTTGTAATGTGGAGGAGGAGCAAGGGGTTAGCAACGTGGTGGAGGATGCTTCTCAGCCGACAGCTCTGAGTTCCTTTCTCCTCTGTTTCTTGGTTGGGCTGAGAATGAAAGGAGCTGGAGGCAGCTTGGAGGAAGGGCTTGTCCAGCATGGCAGAGGTGTGGGGATGTCTCGCTCAGATGCTGGGCTCGCAGCTCAGGTAAGCCCATGTGTTGATTGAAGCCATAGATGGTAGCGAGGTAGTGAAGAAGCTCCGTCCCCCTTGCTGGGCACAGTAGCTGCATCTTGATGTTTATGCTTTTTACTTAAACTTTTTTTGGGACAGCTTACTTCTAAAATGCAATCAGTTCTGACAGAGTAGAGAGTTGATTACTACTTACTGTTGCTTAAGAATCCAGAAGAGAAAGCAAAGAAGAATTAAACAGGAAATTCACCTTCTGCTGCACACAAAGGTACCTAAGATGCTTTAGTCTTGTCGTCAGGTAAACAGTAATTGAGTTGTTCCTTTTGCTTGCTTTGGTTTATTGCTTGAAACAAGTAAGTTCTCCCTTAAATTATCCATTTCTAGAAATCCTGTAAGCAGTGTGCTCAGTGGGGGTGGGAAGAGGGGTGTGTGCGAGGACGTGGCAACGCGCAATTGGGAAAAGGGAGTGCAGTGGGAAAGAACAAATGAATTCTGACACTGTAAGTGAAGACTAAGCAGTGAAGAGAGTGAGGCTTCAGCTGGCAGTCATTGCATTAACAGCTTGGATATTTCAATAATCAGTTTAAAGTTGAGTTTATCAGGCATGCAAAAAGCTCAGCTCTTCAAGGTGTGTGATTGTAGCTCAAAGCCATTGAAAGTCAAGAGAGATTATGATGGTGTGGTGTAAAAATGCATTAATGAGAACTCTTACATCCATTGGAGGAGAAGATAGAACTGGTGTAGTCAGGAGCAGATTTCTGTTGCTCATGATCCCACGCTCCTGTTCAACTAGGAGCAGAGAATGAGGCAGCTGTAGAAAGCTCAGTCACTACCTGAGGCTGAACCACCCCTGGACTTTCCTAGTAGCCTGTGGCTCTCCAGTCACATGAAATGTGCCTCTGTCTTCTTTTCCCCTCCAGTTGAACACAGTGGCACACAGTGGACAGACACAACAGCATGAGTCCGTTATCCTGCTCATCCTTGCCCAGATATGCTCTGACTGGTGCACACCAGTCTCTCTGAAGACAACGGGGTTGTGGGAATAACCTGTGTGACTGTGTTCTCCTGACCAGACCTTCATCAGGTATAAATCTGCACAAGCTTCCGGCTTTAGTGAGGCTGAAGTAATTTGTCATGCGTTTTGCTGTAATTTGTAGTGTGTTTTGCAGTGTTTGTACTTGAACAAGTCAACAGGCAATTGCCTTGAGAAGAGCTGGCTGCCTTAGGAACCTCTGCCCGGGGATATCCAGCGGCTGTGCTGTGCTGTCTGTGGCATTCCTCTGCCTATAACTGCACGTGGCAACTCCGTTAGATGCCGCACTAAGAGATTAGTCTTTATATTCCACTTAAGCAAAAACATCTTGTACAAGCTGTTTATTCCATTTTGGGGCTTTGTGGTGTGTGATCCCTCTTTTCAGTTCCTCTCCAGCCCTCAGATTGGAAGGGACTCCGTCTCCGTCAGTTCCTCCAGTGTGTAGCCATCTTTGGCTGTGGTTTTGGCACCTAGCAAAGGGCAGCCCAGGCCCTGACTGCCATCAGCTGTCCCATAAGCAATTACTGCAGCTGCTCTCCATTTCAGCACATGGGGAGGTTGAGACTTGACCCAGAGACAGGAGTGGTGCTTTGAGATCCAATCCTCTGCTGTGGCTGGATGTAGTAATGGTGTCAATATGGAACGTCATTTCCTGGAAGTGGTTTTTCTATGCTCATGCTTACCTTTTTTCTCTGTAACAGAGGTTAGCCTGATCCTTCTGCTAGGCAGGTAAAGGTGCATTCAAAGGATGACCTTTACTGATAGAGTAGTGAACAGCCAGCAAATCCCCCATCCCATGGCTTCACCAGAGAAGAAAAATGTCTGTGCTATATTTTCCGCTCTGGAAGGAATTTGGTGCAATTGATATCATTCCATAGTCTGTGATGTCCTTTTGTCCTACTTCTTTCAGCAGATCAGTGTGCCAGTTTGAGTTTTTCAAATACAGTGGGACAGCAGAACATAGAGAAAAGTGGGAGGGAAGTTCAGGGAAAAAATATCCCAGATGTTACCACTTTTCCCCAAATCTAAAGGGCATTTGGAAAGGATGAAAATGCTGATTGTAGTTTACATGGCGAGAGGGTAAGGAAGGATGCATGCACACATGCAGAATGCGTGCTGGGGAATGGCCTATAAAGCAGGGCCACAAAAGGATGCTGAGAGCAGTAACATAAAATTAAGGAAAGGAGAAACTCTAGGCTGGAAAGAATTGAAATTGTCCTGGTGAGAGATCTTTAACAAGCTGTGTGTAATTTCCTCAAGGGAAGTAATAGACTCTCCATTGATGAGGTTGTTTAAAAAGTAAACTGGATGAAACAGTAAGAAATATGCTCTAAGGACTAATATTCTGTCGACTTGATGGATTAATGACCTAATTGGTCCTTTGGTTTCCTTCCATCTCTCATGCCTACTGTTCTATAAGCAGCAGCTTCGAAAGGAGTAGTGATACTGAAAATACTCATTTACTTCCAGTGATTTGATCTTCCAGACCTCTTGGCCATGAGAAAGCTTTGGTGTTGCAGGAGATAGAATGGGTGTGGGTCTCGGAGGGTCCCAAACTGAAACTTGCTTTCTGCTTTCCCTGTGATGCCTTGGGTTGTTTCTGTCTCTCAGGTAGGATGTTCTTCTGAGACTTGTCCCAAAGCAAGCTATTCTTACAAAGCTATGGTAATTCGTTGTCACTCCTACATCTATTGGCTGGGTTGTGCCAAACTGCTCTTCTTGTATGCTTCTTGGGGCTTTTTTAAGGCACAAATAAGCAGACAGATTGTTTTCACATCAGATCTCATGGTGTTGGGCTATCTGGTGATGCAAAACAAATGGAAAGCTTTGTGATCCTCCTTCTTCCCTCCCCACATACTTTCCATCTACTGAGTTTCCTGTGCTGCTTTACTTCCCAAATTCCCCACCTAGGAACAGGGCACATGGTCCAGGAAAGAGGAAGGGCACGATGGCTGTCTTTTGGTACTTTTGGTGCCTGGAAAATACTTTCTATGCATTGGAGGAAACTTCAGGATGCTGAAGATACTCAAGAAATCAGAACGTGCCCTGCACTGAGAGAACATCAAGGTGGTTGGAGGTAAACACAGCAAGACACAAATACAGATGGGTCTTGCACCTGTCTCATTTCATCCCAGTAATGACAAAGGGCATCCTTTTTTTTCTTCTCATTCTCCTTGACTGTTTTCCCCTCCCTTCACCTCTTTCTGTACCGTTTAGGATATGTGGATCTACTGTGCTGCTATACTCAGGATTTCAAGTGCTGAGAAAGCTGCCTTGCTGTAGCATCCTTCTCATCTCTTTCCCTTTGTACATCTGCTGGTAAAGCAGCCTGGCAATAGATGAAACTTTAAATACATTAGACATGCATTTGCACTTGAAGAAGGAAATAAAATATATATAACTCATCCTAATTCAGACTCGAAGATTGGTTCCAGATTACCCTCCTGCAATCAAATAGTTGACTTTTTAAAACAATTTTAATCACTGTAGGGTTGGGGTTTTTTCTGGTTTAAATGGTGGGGGCCCCATGAAAACTTCCTTAACTGATAGAAGTGATCTCTGGATTTCATGATTTCTTTTCAGTCTTCAGACCTGGTTCCTGTGAACTGCTAAACATCACCAGTCCCTGTAGCCTTGGGTGGGGTTACGTAGGCTGAGCCTTGGTTGGAACTGGTCCCGGTATTTTCTGTGTGCCTGAACTCAGCTCAGCCCCAGTCTTTTTCTTATCTTATTTTCAGTGGCTTCTCTTCTCAAACTGCCTACAGGTGTCTGTTCCCTTGAAGCTTCTTCGCACATTGCATTTACTGCCTTTAGCTTGGCCAGCACAACCTTGACAAATGTCACTTGAAGCTGCAGCTCCTGTGACTCCCCTCGTGTTTTAACTTTCATTATTTCAGCGCTTACGTGTTCTGTTCAGTATTACCCAGTTGTAAAATTACCAGAAGGAAACAGCAGTGGAGTAGGACCACTGTTCTTCTGTCTATAGTTCAGGCTAAACTTAAGTTCATTGGCACATTGAGCACAGACTTTATGCTGAAAGGAGGTCTCTGCAGACTGCATCCCGAGCTTGTTCAGTGCAACACAGGATTTGTGTATTATGGGAAGGAATGTGATTGCACATGTGAAGACTAGTGCAGGTCTTGGAGTCCTTTGACAGAAGGGGATTTTAGCCAGTGAAGACCATTGAAGGAGGGATATGAAACTGGTGAATGAGTGATCTGCTAATATCAAATGCTGGAAGATTAGAAAAATAACAATGTCTTGAGGGGGGAAAAAAGGGGCCAGAGTCACTTGGAGGGGAATGGTACACAGCCCTGGCTGTGGGCAGCATTCACAGTCCTTGTTATCTCCAAGTAAGTGGGAGGGAAATTGAGGAAAAGAGGTCCTCATGAGGAATGAAAAAAGCTACTTTAATAAATCTGGAAAGGTTCTGAACACCCAGTTATTCAGTGTCTATATGCAGTCCTTTCTCCAGCTGCTAAAACTGAGGAAAAAAGTAGGAAGGCTCTCAACAGATATTCATTGGCAATTAGAAGGGAAATATCCACTGTGCTCTGTCTGTTTCCCTTGGCCACTTCCACTTAATGAATGCCCTTAGAATAGCAGCTCTGCTACTGAGCCAAAGCAAATTGTGCACCATGTCGGTTAGTTATGTGTGCCCTGCGGACAGAGAACAAAAGTGCTAATGCATGATTTATGTATCAAACCAGCACAGTAACATTAACTAGCTAAGCTGCACAATGTGTCTGTTGAATAGAGACTGCATCTCCATAGGCTAAAGCGCTTCTTGCCCTGACCCATCTGCTTTACTGAGGTTGTTCTAGCTGTTCCTTCCCCCACCTTTGGAGGTGAAACCATCCTCTGTGCTGTCGCTGTGATACTTGAGCACAGGGAGGAAAACTCTCTGTGCTCATCCACTGTAGAACAATGAGGGTGCAACATTTTTAATCACGGGTGTCACCGAGCTGAATGTACCTGCTGAACTGGGGGTGCAGGGGGGTAACAGAAAGAGTCTCTCTAGGCAGGTCTGTTGCAGTCAGTTCCTCAGTGATGGGAATATATCAATTTTGGGGTTAATATTTTCTTTTAGAAGCTTGTAGCAGGTTTGTGATTGGACCTTCTGGATTCTGCTAAGGCCTGACTGAGCATGAATGGGGAAAGGGGGACATGTAAAGAGACTAAATCAGAACTGTAAGCCTAAGAGGGGTGGGACAGTTTGACTCAGAAGTCAGATCATTTTCCTTCTCCTGGCTTTTGTATTTTGGTGCTCTCAGCAGCAGCTGAAGGCTGATCATTGTATGCTGGAGCTGGACTCTGTTCTGAGCTTGTCTACAGCTCCTGGGTCTGTGTGCAGGTGCTGCCTCTTGGAAATGCTTCTGGGGCATAGCCAACTGTAGGCTGTGTATTCAACCTGCATAGGTTTGTGCTGCAGGGGCAATAGTACATGAGATGCCAGTAAATGGTATGAGTACCGTATGGGTAACGACTATTTATTAATAATACCTATTCTCTGACTGCCGTTTGGCAAACACAACAACTGGACTGCCCTGTAAAGAAATTCAAATGACTTCTAGGAATGGAGACATTCACTCCCTCTGTGAACTTTTTGTAGAAGGCACATTACCTGCAAGGATGTGCTGTTTTCCACAGATCCTTACCTCTTACAGTTTTATTTCTGTTGTTGATTCATAGTGTGAGGCTTAGAAAAGCCATGTATAACCCAGCAGGTAGTTGTCAGCTTTGTCTTGCTGGCAAGGTGTGGCAACAGGATAAAAGTTCAAGAATGATCTTCTCTATTGATTTAATGTAACTTCTGTTTAGCAGAGCACACAGTTAAATGCAGATATACAGCTCTTCCTGGCTGTGTAGTCCTATCACCCCTTAACATGGGTGATAGTGAATAGGAATATCTATCCTAGCTGTCAGGGTGCTTCCTCTTTTGAATCTCTGACATTATGCTATGTTTTAAAAAGTGCAAAGACTGTTCTTTAGGGTTTCTGGTACTGTGTTGGCTCAGTTGGAAATCCCAGCTCTGGGAGTTAGTCCACCTGTAAATGGAGAGATTGCAGGAGAAGGGAATAGCTGCGAAATGTCTTCCACCTTTTGTGGTATGAGGATGCTCTCTGCTGTGCATACTCACCACCCAGGGTTAAGTGGTAGACTTGTTCCCAGCTGAGCTGAAATGGGACAGTATTGTGTGGAGCTTCTTGATCAAGCCAGTCTTGGTATCAATCAGTGTTGGAATGTTATGTTTTGAAGCTCCTCAGTTTTATTTCCTAATGCCCTTACGATGGCTGTCCCCGCAAAAGAGCTGTGGTATGTTTGGAACTGGCATGGTGCTTTTCATGATCTTAAGTGTGCCTATTAAAACAAAAAAAGGCCATATTGAAAATCAATTTTCTCCTTGCAGGTCTTGAGCAATTTTGTAAGATATAATAAGATGAGCAATCTGGTTCTGGCAGTGAAAAGAACAGATGCCAAGATATAATTTCCCTTACCAGAAAATGCTGCAGAGTCACTTTGTGTTGCAGAAAGAAGAATCTGTGTTATTAATAGAGGACAGTTGAAACTTGGCATCCTGAGAACACACACTTCATCTGGTCTGTGCCATATAGAGGACAGTAGGTAGGGACGCATCCTGGTCAGCCAAGAGAGAGATGACAGTGTCTTGGAGCAGAAGAGGTTGCTGTACCTTGAATGAGCAGGTACAAACTGTTGGGTAACACATCCCATAACACCAAGGGGTTGTTTCTGACTGTAGGAACTCTTGCTTGTATTTTTTTCCAGGGCCAGCCTCCATGGAAGATGGCAGACCAAAGCTGGCATTGCCTGTTTGCACAAGAGCTGGTAGCTGGGGGCCCAGACCCAGGTCCTTTGCAAACTTCTCAGCTGAACAGATTAAAGGAATTGGTCAAACAAACAAACAAACAAAAACAAAAAAAACCCCAACAACCAAAAAAACCCCCAACAAACCCCAACATTATTTCTTAAGAGTGCTGAAATTTACCTTTGTGAATATTTTCCTTCTCTTAACTCTAGAAATATCCTGGATCTGTCATCACCACCTCCTTGTAAAGGTCAGACACCAACCACCTTCTGGAACAATACAACACCCCTCCCACTTATTCTGTGAATACAGATGTGCATCAGTTTTAAAGAAGGTACTGGCTGGTGTGGGGTCACAGGGGTAAATTCACACCTGAATTTACTGCATTTTTATATCTGTGGGCAAGCAAGCCCAAACTCATCTAAACAGTCTTTGACTTGTTCCCTATTCTGGCCAGCTCTCTCATCTCCTTATTAGAATTAATTGTGTTAAGTATTGGGTCACAACTAACCTTTTTTTCTGGAGGCTGTGGCAGAGGTGATATTGCATTCTCAGCATCATCAGATTTGTTCTTCTCCATTAACTGATGGGCTTATGTTTTTCTTTGCTCTCCTTTTACTTTTAATGTATTTATAGAGCCTTCTTTGTTGCCTTTATGTCCTTGTTAGTTGTAATTCATCTTATGCCTTAGCCTTTCTGATTTATCCCTGCATGCTTATGCTATTTCTTTATACTTTTCCTTAGTTGCCTGTCCTTGTTCCCACTTTCTATACAGTTGCTTTTTGATTGTTTGGTCTTTAAAGTGCTCCGAATGTAACCATATTGGTTTCAAGCTATGTTCACTATCTTTCCTCTGTACTGGGATAGACTGCTATTGTGCTTTTGATACAGTCCCTTTCAGCACTACCAGATCTCCTGCGTTCCTCTCTACCTTAGATTATCTTCCCAAGAGGCTATGCCTCACAGTTCTGAATGTGTTGAAGTCTGCTTTTTTTTTTTTTGTTCCTTCTTTTTTTGAAGTCCATTGTCCTCATTATCCCAGTCTCCTTTCCCTTCCTCTGCTGTCTTATGATCAGTTCCACCTGCATTGCCTTCAACCTTTCAGTCCTTAAGAGTTTCTCCTTATTGGAATAAAATCTAAAATGCCCACCTACTTCCTATGGTTTTCTTCACCTTTTAAAACAAAGACTTGTCACCGTCACAAAGAACTTAGACTGTGTCCTGCTGCACTGTTTTGAGTAACCAAAATCCTCCAAGAAAGGTGATATTTCTGCTATTTACCTGGAAAAGACTCATCCACTTGCTTCCCTTTGGATCTTTAACTCCTCCCCACTTTCTCTAGAGCAAGAGATCTGGAATAGGGACTGACATTTCTTCTGTCTCTGAGCTTCAAGCAAGCATGGCTGCCATGAAGTGCAGCACCCCCTCCCTTTTCCTATGTTGTTATTCCCTTGAATATGTGTATATATAGCTTTCCCTATAATTTTTCTGTGTGGCCTTATTTCTGATAAACTTGGTTTAAGTATGGAAAGGCCCCTAAGTTACAGACCAAGTAACTGAAAGCAGCATAGGATCCTTTAAAATCTATTCTAGAAATTGCTTTTTCCTTCGCAGTGAGCTTTGAGCTACTGTGAAACATCTCTACTCATTATTGGGAACCAATACAAAAGCTGGTAAACTAACGCTGGCCTATTACAGCTTTTCTTTGAATGCTGTCTTCCCCTCTCCTTCTTAACATGCTGTATCAAAGGATGTATTTACTATACAATATGATGCCTCTGATACTACTTGTTTCTCCAGAGCAGAGCTGCCTGGTCAGGTAACTCTGGGAATCAAGAGACTTCATCAATTCTCACTTGTCTCTTTCCCTCACGGTGTCTGTAGTCAGGCATTTCCCGGCTTTCTGTGAAAACAGAGTCAGTCTCTTTCCCAAAGAAGGTGTATTTACAAGCTTGGCTGGTCTCAGGTGAAGACTGGTGCCACTGGTTTAGCAGCAGGAACAGATAAAGGTGGATGTTAAGAGGTGAGCATTTGCAGTAGAACTGATGCACAGTTAAATGAAGGAAGCAATACAAATACAGAACAACAATAATTTTTATTGGACCCATGACCCCCTGCACTATTTGATATATTCATAAGTGCTATCCACCAGCATATGACCTATTTACATGTGTAAGACCCAAGACCATTCATGTAAAGTCTGGAATTTTTACCACCAGAGCAGAAACATCTGCTGTTGCCTTTTTTGGTAGAAACAATAAGTGATTATGCTGGACCGGTGACAAAGGGTGGCATGATGCACACCTTATTAATGAGAGCAAATATATTAAAATGGGAGAGATGAGATGCTTGAAAGCCTCTTATGGCCGTGTGCTTAGGGATGAATGCTGGTGTTGTACTCCATTTTTTAGTGAGTCACAAAATTTTCAAAATTATTCTAGTGATAGGAAAGGATTCACAACACAGTTCACACTCAGGTCAGGAAGGTTTACATTATGAGTTTCCTTTTTTTCTGGTTCCCCTCCAGAGTTGCTTCAACTTGTAAGTCATTTTCCAGAAAGTGAGGGGGGAAATCTTTTTCCTCTCTCTGCTCCAAATAACAGAATTTACAGATCTGCCCTGTTAGTAAAAATTGTATTTCTAGCTATTTAAATACTTTGAATGTTGCATAATCTTAACCACAATGTAAAGCCACAAATGCACATTGTTCCAGTGCTGTTTATTACAGATCCTTTAAAACAGCAGTACATTTAACTCAGTGTTTTGCTCATTTTGGACAATTTCAAAAAGAATCCTCTTTCATAGGTTGTGTGCTACGGCTTCTTACTATCTAACTATGAGTCATAAAGCACCCAGAATGGGTTGGTTATATAAGTGTTTTGGCTTTTTTTATTATTTTATTTTTGCCAAATAAAACAAATCACAGATGCACAGAGAAGCTTGAAACTAGGAATTCTAACAGGTTCAAAAGTTAGAAAGAGTAACTAGGAAGTTGGGGTGCATTGTCTATTTTTGATCCCATTATTTTCAAAAGCCACTTTTTTCTTTTTTTCTTTTTTCTTCCTTTTTTTTTTAAAAAAAAAAAATGTGCTTAAGTTGTAAGTATTAACTCCTCATATGAGATGCTGCTGCAGTCTTGCTGACTTAGGATGGTTCCCAAAGGGTTGTTTGATTTAAGTGAGAAAGAAATGCTTCATCCATAAAAAGCTTAGCAGATCATTCGCCATTCGTGTAAGTTGATTGATTCATCTAGTGCAGACCACAGATGGGCAAATGGTTTGACTACCAGCTGGAATAAGAGTGGTAGGTTCAAGTCTCTACTCTGCTCTAGAGTTAGTCCATTACCAAAATCAGAAGTGTTCAGTAGCATAACTGAAGAATGCAAGTGTTTGGTTTGGACACCACAGCCTCTGAAGTCCCTGCTTGTTGAAGGCACATGTAAATACCTCTTTCTAGTGTTTGGAGGCCGGAAACTTTGAAGGTTCTTTAGTAATAAGTAGCTGGGACAGAGCTTGTCTACATAAGTAAACTCAAGGGAGCTACAGGGTATCAGCTAATGGAATAAATTAGCCTCCTAAGCTCGCCTGAATGCCCTCATTCAGAAATAAAGTGGTCTTAGATTAGAGGAATGAGTGGCAGGGCTTGAAAAACTTCCAGAACAATGATGGCCATTTGGGATTTTAAAGAACCTTAATTTACGTGTGCCTCCTCCATGCCACTTGCTGATTCACCTCATCCGTTCTGAGCATTCCCATGACTAAATAGGCCACAGTTAAGTCTCGTACTCAATTATCTGAGCATAATCCTAAAGCTTAAGTTTCCTTTGCAAACACCGATGGCAACAAATTCAAAACCTGTTCTCCACGACTGTAACTGTTATCAATATTTCCCATCTCTGGCAGCATTCCTGCATGAAGTCTCGTTCCCTCCAGCTGTGCTATCCAGCCATCTGCGCCAAGTTAAGAAGGATTCTTTGCAAGGATTCTTTGCATCTCGCCATATCCCNTCTGCGCCAAGTTAAGAAGGATTCTTTGCATCTCGCCATATCCTCATGTCTCTGCCACACTGACATATTTTGAGCCTTGTGCCCTGTCTCCCGGGGACATCCCAGCGGTGCTGCATACCTAGGCTGAGAACTGCAGCACGAGGCTGCACCGACGTTGAACCGAAGCGCAAGGCATACGTATTGGCCTATTCCCAGGGAAAAATTAACAGTGATTTTAGTCTTCATATTGCCTTTTGCACACCTGGTAATTTTTAATCTAGACGTGAAAACAAAAGCTGCTTTCGTGCACCCTCTGAGCAAACCGAGGTCAGCATTCAGCTCTGAAGGAAATAATTTGTAGCGTTAACAGAGAATTATTAGGGAGGCCTGTATCATCGCATGAAGTATAGGCCTGTCTTCTGTGTGCAACAAGATAACAACCAGCCATCCAGGGATCTTTAACCTCTAGAGCTGACAGCGTGAGGATGAAAACAGAAAAGCCTTCCTGTTAGAGCAGAGGGATCAGAGGACGCCTGTGTAATTACTAGCCATTAAATAAAGTACACTCCTATGTCTTCAAATGCCAAGGCACATGTATAATTAGCTGATAAACTGCAAATGAATAATTATCATGCAGCAAAAGCCGGAGGGGTGGAGGGATGCTGTTTACCTTCTCTCTCTCCTTGCAGGGAGGAGTGCCATGTAAATTGCTTATTTTAGTGAAAAGTTTGTTATTTGATGTTAAATGGCACAATGACTATTTGAACTGGGAGACAGCATTTCACCCCAGGATTTGCTGTTTTATGTACTGCTGATGAGATTTATGTAGCTTGGATATGGTGGTTGTAATTTCAGTTGTTTCACGTGGGCTGTGTTTGCACACAGACCTTCTGAGGGACCTGAAACAGAAGCTGCTGAGCTACCTGGTGGTCACTCTGCCCGGGGAGGTCACTCAGCCTGGGGATGTGTGCAGGACCGGAGAGCAGGTTCAGATGTGCAGGATGGAGGTTAGATTTTCAGCTGCCTTGTGCTGGTGCAGTGCTGATGATGTGAGAATTGCTCCAACGTGCTGATTTCCACCACCTGCGACGTGGCAGTGAGGTATGGATCCTCACTCAGGTCACTGAGCCAAGTCACTACACATCAGCTGAGCTGCAGTAACTGTCCCTGACTGTTAGGTCAAAAGAAAAATAATGCAAATCGGTTTAATCTCCTTTCATTGCAGTCTAAACTGTGCTAGATAATCTCACCCTTTTTGTGATGTAAGAGTGTTTCCGTGGATGTTTACAGCACCTCAGATATGTCATCAATTATATGCCCGCATGAGCCTCTCCTGTCTTCACAGTTACCGAATCTCTAAAAATAGTTTCCCTCTAGACACGTCAATGTTTCTAGATTTGGCAAAAGTGGGAATGAAGCGAATAGAATCAGACACAAGGAACTGAAATCAGATTTTCTTCCAACCAACTGCCTAATTCAGGATTTTTCAAACCAGAGAACGTGGCTAGAAAGGTATTGATTGTCCTGAGTACTTCCAAACCTCAACAGGTTTAGTAATGTAAGTCTGTGCCTAAAAATCTGAAGCATACTTATTGTTTTGTGTTAGAGGAGCGGGCTGTTGAACAGAATTATGTGTTTGCTTGCAGTATGTTACTCAGCCTTTAGGTGTCTCCTGCTGCTGAAAACAATTTGGAAGGGGTACTCCATGGTTAACAAGAAAAGGAAAGTTAGAGCGAAAGTTTTGAAGAAGCCTCTCTCTGTTACCTTTAATGGGTAGCTTTAAATATTTTTTGAGAAAATCTCTAATTCCATATACCATGGCAGCTAACAAGGGTGGGTAGTGATGCTTATAGTTTCCAAATCCGTTCACCCATTTCTTTGTAAAGCAGCTTTTTTGAATTTTGAAGCTTACAATTAAGTCTTAATACAACACTTCAAGTATATATGTATTTCTGAAGTTTGAACACACAGAAAGTGATTTATGATCATAGAATAGCAAAAATATTTTTTAACAGTAGATTAATTTATGCTCTAGAAGAGATAGCATTGGCATTTTGGAAATGACTCTAGAATTTGCCTCCTTAATAAGCACGTATGTAAAAATGATTTCATATGCATAAGCTTTTCCTCTCAAATAATCCCATGGTTTTTTGCAGATGGATGTCCTAACTAGAGCCAGTGAAAAATCAAACATTAGAATGCAACCTGAGAAGTGTTAAGCTTCAGAAAACTTCACAGATTTTGAAAAAATTGAAGGATTGCTCCAGCAATTGTTTTAAAATAAAGGGGGTTTATTTCCCTGTCTCTCTGGTTTACATAAAACTATTCCCACCAAAGATGCTTTTTTTTTCCTCCAAAAATTTTTTGAGAACCTGTTGTGTTTGAATTTGATTTCTCTTTCTTTTTTCCACTTCCCCCCCCACCCCCGAAATACACCCAGCATCAGCTAATGTAAATCTGATAGTGTTGAATATGGCAGCAGCTGAACAGTGAGTGACTCCATCACACAGATTTAATTCTGGGAACCAAGGCTATGAAATAACAAGTCAAAATTGGAGGAAACTTACGAGAGCTATGGTTTGGAGCATTAAAATCTGTTTGGGAGAGGAAGGATTATGCCCTGCTTCTTTCAATCTGTGCACTGCTGTCTTGATTATCAGGATTAATGATCTTGACTTTTAGCTATCAATCAAAGGGCAATGTCTCCAGTACAATTAAATTCTCCTACCAAATAGTTGGTTTAGAAGCCATTAAATTGCCCTTCAGAATCTCCAGTGTTGCTAGAAGCAGCTATGATTGAAGTTGGTAGATAGTTTCTGGTTGGAGTTGATGAGATAGTTTCCTCATCCCACTATATTTTTAGAAAATTCAAAAGCTTTCTGCTTTGAGAACTTTCTGGATATATTGGTGACAGAATGACCAGTGTAACCTGGTGGAAGGAGGTGTGTATAATGGGCAGCTGAGAAAGTTTTCCCCTGCAAATCATTGCAGCGTGTGTAACCAGAGCCCACGAGGCTTTAGGTCAAAGGCTTCATCTGCCTCAAGGGTTTCAGCCTCAGTGTCCCCTATGTATGATCCACTTGTGAGGACAGTTTCCATGTCTTTGCTTCTCAGACTATTTTCTTTGTACGAAGACTTAGGTAATCCTTACGCTGATTCTACAGACCAGAGGTTGAAGTATTTCCCTGCAACAAAGATTATAAAGGTCCAGGTCTGAAACAGACACAGAAGAGACCTCAGCACAGATATCCCACGCATTCCCCCACTGGTAGGTTATGAGGCGTGTTGGGCTGCATGCACATCCACGTCTAGATACTGACCAGAAATCCTAGCCTTGTCAAGATAAGTTTCTTCTGAAAAGAAAAAAAGTTTGAATTGACAATTTATTGTGAAATACAGGTTTTCAGTCAAAAATTCCTGCCCTGCTCTAGTTTTAACCCTGCTTAGCTTGTGAGATACGATTTGATCAAAGTACATATCGACATGGCTGCAAGCACAATATACTTGGTGGCAAACCTTAAAGCGTACAAAAGAAAGGGAAATTAAATTCATTTTCTTCTCAGTAGGCTTCTTGGAACACTTTAGTATGTAAAACACAACATTGTTCACAGTCATTTCTCATCCTCAGGGTGCCAGCTCCTAAATTCTGGAGGCCTTCAGAGGCACCGCACAGCAGTGTTTGATAAGAGACACCTCCTTAAGATTTAAGCTTGGGCTTCTCCTACTTCTCATTTCCATTATGAAGTAAAATAAAAAGAAAGGGGGAGATCCAAGCACTGAATTCACTGGGACCAGAGAGGAGGTAATAGGAGAAAACTTGATTGTGAAGCTTTTTGCAACTTCTTGAACTGTGCCCAATTAGGATGGAGAATAGTCTATCTTACTCAAAAGTAGCTAAATTAATTTTCTCTCTGCTAGCAGTCAGTAGGGAAGAAGCCATTTGACTCCCAGAGAATAAGGACACTAGAAATAAGACTGTAGTACACTGAATAATTTTACAAATTAACGATTGTGTTCTTGGTTAGTACCAAATGGCATTGTCCACTTTATATCCGCAGCACTTCAGTGAGAATTTGCTGTCTTTTACTCTCCTGTCTGTTACTGTTCTTGGGCATTTGTTCAGTGCTAAATGTCTCTGTTTATATAGAATCATAGAATCATCTAGGCTCTGATTTAAGTTTTCACTTCCAAAAGCTTTGGAAGACCAATTTGAAGGATGATTTTTAACACACTTAAGAAAAATTAAGATCTATTTGGATTGGTTTAGATCAAAGTGGTCATTCCTGAGGGTATAGAAACAGATTAGACAAAACCTTTTGCTGGTTGTGTCTTCTGTAACTCTTTGATTACCTCTCATTTTGTACTGTATCTCGGGATGTGAAAATATTGGAATATTTGGATCTTCTCCTCAGTGATGTTTTGCTCACTTGGGTCATGAGAAGGTTTGTACTAAGAGGCACGTTGCTGGAACACGTTACATTCTGATGTTAATCAGCCGGCCTCTACAGAAGATGTGATACGTGTTACTCACATTACACTGTTGAAGTTATGCCTAAGTTTTAATTTGACTGATTTATTAAGTCTTAATTTTAGAGCGATCTAGAGAGACATTAAATGTTAATTTTTAATTGCACAAGCAGAGATGAAAGTGCTTATGTATTTACAGAGTAGCTGGGTTAATTCATCCTACTTTTCATGGTAGCTTGATCTTTTCTGTCAGCTAGTACTGTCTTCCTGGTAGCTTTGACCATACTGGAAATCTATTGTTGATTCACTTCCTGAGTCTTTTCTTATCAAAGATCTTTGCACAATTCTGAAATAAATATATGGAGAAGGAAGACATCATGCTTAGAAAAGTTCCCATAAAGAAAATCACACAGTTTGATTTACCTTTGTCTTAAGGGCTTGCAGGCCAGCATTCTCAGCCCAAAGCTCCTAAGATCATAGAGTGTTTGAGATTTTCTGATGTTACTAATAGTCACAAAAAGTTAGGGAGCTAAAAGTGAAGTTGGGACTGTATTATTCTCTGAAGTCACAAGAATGAAAAGCTTAATGGGCATTTTAGGATTTCACTCTGAGATCATGACACCAAATCATTGCATAAATTACCTGGGAGGACAACCAGGTGCTTGATGGATACTGTGAGCTGCATCAGGTCAACATGATTGTTTCTTCTTTGGTGTCATGAAGAAGTGAGAATTAGTGTAAATGATTTTGCCACTGGTTTTCTGTGTGATGCTGGACTAGCCACTTAAAGTTTCTGTCTGTAATCTCCTAGCATGTGGAGACTTGAAATTGCCCTTTGTGTTTTGTCTCTGCCTAGAAAACAGAGGTTTGTGTTTAGATCTTGACCATGTTCATGAATGTTCCATACTGCTGCCTATGTAATTCTCTTGAAGAAAAGAGGTTTCACCTGTTGGTAGATTACCTTCCTCCCTCAAAATCAGAGGAAATAGAGGAAATAGAAAACTACCGCAAAACAAGCTCTGTCAGTTCTGGTCTCTTTGTGATCAGATTTTGTTTCAGGACAATAACAAACTTTGTTGCCTTCAGCTTCAGCGAGTCATACTCTAGCTGAATTGTAGCAAGCAATAGGATTGCCTGGGTAGCAAAGAGAGAAGGATGTGGAAGTTTTGGTGTTACCTGTGTGTATTGAGTAATGCATTGACTCTGGCCTTAAAAGGAAGCAGTTCAGAGTTTCACTTATAGACAAGTGTCAGGGCACTAATGAGTATTATTTGTGCGGGGATGGCAACAACAAGACTCCAGAAGTAATACTTAAATCAGCAGTGAGAATAGGACTGGGCTTTAAACATCCAGCCTCCTGTAGGCCCCAAATTATGAAGACTGAGAGGAAGAGAAGGTTTCATCTTGGTCTTATCTCACTCTAGCTTTGTGCCACAGCTATCTCCCCTGATTTCCATAGTGTGGTTCCATCTTGTTGATTTGGTCACACACCACTTCACAGGCTTCAGGTCTCTTAATCTCATTTTCTGACTGGAAAAAAATTTCCATATTATTATTTTCTTCCTCATTCCCTTATTGGTCTAGCTGCAGGGACAGACAGACAAGTCTTAGTTGAGCTCAGGTTGCTATAATAAGGTTGCCTTAAGACTACTTTTCTTTTCAGTCCCAGCCTGGGGATCTCAGAGCTGGCAGTAAGCAAAAGATCACAAGTGAGGACAGAAGTCCTTGGAAGACTGAAATGGCTTTTTGTCAGTCCACACTAGGCTGCCTTTAAAAATCAGGTTGCATGAGGAAAGCAGGCTGAGACCTGCAAGGTATTAGATTAATCTAAGCCGGCGCCGTGCTTAGGGAATATGGATCTCTGCAAATGGTTCTACTGGGGACTGAGAAACTAGTTGCAGATCACATAATGCATCATACATGCACTCTGCTGCTTGCTAACACAGCAGTTCACAGGGATGGCCCTTCGCTGCCTGACCTCCAGAGAGGCACAAACAGGACAGAAAAGCACTGCACCAAGATCTACTCAACAGCGGCCCAAAGCTCCAGCTGCCGGAGGAGATTGCTCGTCTTTGCATTGCAGCAGAGCGAGATTTCTGTTACAAGAAAAGCTCTGGGAAAGAGCAAGTCTCAGTGGCTTCAAAAGCAGTGCTTCCATGGAGCTCCTTACAGTGTTTTCAAAGCAAGTTGTCTTAGGCTATTTCATGGGTGCTCATCAGCCCAGAGAAAGCTTCTGGAGAAAGATTTCTGCCTTTGTTAGTCCTTTGGCTGCAGAAGTCTTGTAAGAATCTCCTTGGAAGGCTTTTCTGGAGACAAAGAAGGCTTTAAAATATCCAAGAAAATGTAGACTTTTGTAAATGAAAAAATTACCAAAGACTTCAGATAGCTCGTGATCAGACCCTATAAATATACTTTATAACAAGCCCCTGTTACGGCAACAATCCATCACGTAATTGCCTTCGTGAATTTCTGAGGCTGTGTCTGGAGCTTGGTGGGAACCCCTCTTGTGGTTGAATCCCTTCTGAGAGACTGCAGTGACTCATTTTGTGTTCACAGGCTTCTGACCACTACTAATGGTCAGACAGCGGGGAGTTAAGAGCAGAATGGTGAGGAGGGTGCAGAGGAAAGGTCTTTTACCCTGTGCTCCTGAGGTTGTCTTAATTAAAGCATAAAGGGCAAGCAGTTTTTTTTCCTCTTATGCACATTGAAAACAATTGCTTGTATGTGTCAAAAACATTTCATTCCCTTCATGGCCTTCTCTATGTATTGATTTAGTCAATTAGTGGTGCATGGCATGTTTCTCTTTTTAACAAAACGGTGTGGGATTTTTGACATTTAAAGGGTTGGACAATGCACGTGAAACACAGATGCTGTTTTAGGCAGTCTTTGGTATACAGATCCCCAGGTCTTTTTTTCACCCAATACAGCTTCTACAAAACACCCCACCCTTCCCATCTTTGCAAAGTGTTTATGGTGACAGAAACACACTTTATTTCCTGCAATTGATGAAACCCTTATAATGCCACTAGCTGCAACGAAAATAATGAATTATATAAAGAAAGGAAATAAAAACAACTTTAGTTGCTTTTTTTTTTTCCTGAAGTGTTGACATCAAATACCAGACATCAANTTTTTAAAAAAAAAAAAAAAAAAATATAATGATCTCTCCCTCTGTAACAGGCAGTTTATTTTTGGTCATCTTCAAAGCTGTGTTACCTTTGCTCCTGGTAGTGGGAGGATGTGCCCCTGAAATGTGTCTGTATGGAACAAGGCTGGAGTTTGAACTGAACATTTTAAGAAGGGTAATCAAACATTTGTGCTGCGTGCTGCTGTGTTTTTCCCACTCTGCCAACTGCAAGCCAGAGACACTGCTTGATCAGAGGACAAGGGCTGAGGTCTGGCCTGTGTGCTGACTTACTGACTGCACTGCCATATTGACTCTATCATACCATCACTTTGTGCCTCTATTTTCTCTTGTAATGCTGGGCTGCGATTTGCCAGTTTTTCAGCCAGATTCCAGAGGAGCTTTCTGGGCTCTCCTGTTTCATTTTCATTGCCCAGAGCTTGATGTTTTATAGGATTAATGTGGTTTCAAAGCGGAATGGGCAAAATATTTAAAGAAGCTGTAACAAATGTTGGTCACTCACTTTTCCCTGTTTCCTATGTCTCCTTGCTGTACAGGTTGCTCACTTGGAAACTCGTGTTGGTGGAAGAATGGAGCCTGGATGTTGCTGCTTGGAAACGGCAGGCTCTCTATCAGACTAAAGCAGAATCTAATGCAGCTCTTGGCAATATGAGGGCAGTGATATTCTTGGCTGTAGGAAACTGTGTTGACACTTGTCACCTTGGCATACCTCAATAGTCATTGCCCAGTCTAGTTAAAACTCTATATGACTTGCTAAGCAAATTTTACCTCAAGGTTAAAGTGCCAAATTTTGGTAGAATTTAAGTATCTCTTCATGGGCATCTTTGAAAATCTCAGCTTCAGTGACCTACTGGGTAGCTTCCATTTATTGCACATTGTTTTACCTGCCCTTATGCTCTACTTTTTTAAATAAACTAGGCTAATGCTCATCAGAAATGAAATATCCAGTTTCTTGACAGAGACGTTATGATCAGTGATTTAAAAATTTTCCTTGAAAAAGGAGGGGGGGGGGATTCCATTTTTAAATTTAGTAAGCCTTTGTTAAACACAGCACAAAAATACAGGTGGTGGGGGAACTTAGCTAGTCCAATTTGAGTCCTGTAGGTCTCATGAGATGTTTACTTATTTCAGGTTGGCCTATACCTGGATTGCTAGTTCCTGACTTGCTCGGTGTTTAGTCAGTATTTGAGGCCTTAAAGATTGTTTAGGTAAGGTGAAGAAAATGCTGGTTGGACCAACCACTTTCCTGATGTAATTGCATTCATCCACAGTGGCTGTATGAAAGCCTTTCTTTCAGTTCGCAGTCTGCCCCAAAACTTCCCCTTTCTTTTGGCGTACATACTTCCTTGTAGATCCTCCCCTGCGTGGATGTACAGTCAGTCTAGTTTCTGAGTCACGACTTCCCTATCTTTCACTCTCACTAAACAAAGGGATGTTTCCTGGTTCCCTCATTCCACCCAAATGGAACAATGCTACCAAACCAGTCTCCTGGAAAGTGATGTGAGTGCCTGTAGATCAAAACAAGATAGCAGTGGGCCAGAGGATCTCAAATATAACCATATTTGGACTTCAGCATGTAGAAAATGAATTTATTTCTAAGGCTTTGTTTAGGCAGCGTATCAAAGATATTCTTTTTCTTCCCACTCAGAATACACTTTGTCTAATCCGTTTTTACTGCGTCCCTGCTTTTTTTTTAAATGCACTGAATACTTCGTGGTCCCCAGCAGAACACAGGACAGAGTTCTGTTGTCATATGAGCTGTGAAAGAGCCCTGAGATTAAATTATATAGTCAGAGCTGTTGCTGACTTCTGATTGATTTCTGACAGCTTGCTCAGGAAAGGAATACCTTTATTGAGATGTATTAAACTCTTCATCCCTACCTTCCCCCTCTGTTCTTTGAAAGGGTGGTCTCCTCACGACCACTGAAAGACAGCACTGTGAAATGAGGGTGTTCGGTGTATGAGGTAGATGCTTGGCTGGGTTTCCCTTATTCCGCACATCCCACCTCTCAAGGGGGTTCCCTTGTGAATTTGAACGCCAGCAGCTATTGGTCTAAAGCAGAAGGGCTGAAATCCTATACCTGCCGCTGCTGGGGTGCTTATAGCAGGACTCTGGTCTGTGTGCAGGATTAAAGCGGCCTCAGGCATTTTACAAGGGCCATATCCTAAACTGCTGTAACTTTTTGAGAGTCAGTGGGTATATCTGGTTTATGACGTGATGATCCAGCCTGCTCTGTCATCTGAGGACCTTTCTAGCCTGGTGAATGTTCAGAACATGGCAAATTCATACAGAAGCCTGTGAACTGTTTCACCAGAGCAAGTCATGTTCTTAAAACCAAACCATGCCCTGTTTAACTGGCAGACCTGATATAACACAATGACCCTGGTGCTCTTGGGAAGCTTCACTCAATCTTCTGCTAAAGGCGACTATTCATTCAGTCTGCAGCATAATTGCCCTATTTCAAGGCTAGAGCTACCTTCCCTTGGGACAGGTTTCACCTTTGCTCAGCTGAGCATGTGTAGGAGCGATCCACAGGAGCACATGGAAAGCAATTTAAAGCAGCAAATTCCCTGCTGCTTTCGGAAGCTGTTAAATCAGGTAGTTCTGGAGTGAAGAGAGGGTACAATGCAAGAAATTCTCCCATTCTGAATAGGCTTTCTGTTGTGAGCTGACATGGCTGTTTTCCTCCAATGCTAAATTCTTCCAGTATAAATATTTCAACAAGGATTTTCTTTTTCCTTAGCAGCACTAATAAAAACCCATGACAAAGATGGGAATTTTGATGAATATGCTGTGTATTTGTAGCACGGTATTTTCTCTAGCTCAATAGATCTATGATAAAAAAGAGATGTGGATACAGAGGACTAATATTTTTGCCACTTGTTTGGTACTGTTTGATGGGAAGACTACATCTGGCTGTATGTTCTGTCTGGAATGACAGAAATAGGTCATGAGACTGCATGAAGTTGATAAATGATACTGGTCAAATTTCTGCATGTCTCATCCCCAGCAAAAGAGTTTTAGTTCGGGCAATAAACAGCCCCCTCTGATTTGCCTTCGACTGCAGTGGTCTGTGCTGATGCTTGACCTACAGAATAAGGCAGGTTATGTTACAGAAATGAAGGTCTTTGTTCTGGAGCCTGCTGTAGGGTCCAGTGGAAGTGTTCCTCAAACACTGCTATGGTGAACTCTTCCCATCACTTCTGAGTGGTTAAAAATTTCTCTGTTGAAGGCTTCAGCATCCTTCAGTTCAGGGTTTGTGCAGCTGAGATTTTGCTTGCTTTTAGTCCGCCACAACCAAGTAAAACAGACCTGGGTAAAACACTCTTTGGTTAAAAAACTGGCTTCCTGGGCCTCTCTCTTGCTACTTACTGCACGTGCAGCAAAGCCACAGAGCTGATTTCATGCATGGCCTGGTGGGTTTAATTGGTTTGATTTTCTGGGACTCTTGGAATATTTTTATTAATATGAATTAACTCTTTCTGCTCTCTAAGTTGTGTAACTGTCTCTGTTGTGCATAGGAGAAATACCCCAAATAGTTTGAAAACAGCCATTCATGGAGGACCAGTTTTGGACTGGTTACTGTTGTTCATCTGTGATTAATGGAGAGACAGCATTTTGCAAGTGTATACACTCCGTGCTCCTTCTAGAAGGCTATAGAAATAATCTGCTGGATTTTTTGGTTGATCTATTTTACATAAAATTCCAAGGCAATTTAACAGATATTAGACCAATAAAATACCATAAATTCCTCTAAATTTTAATAGAAAAGAGAATAATCTTTGTTGGATTTTTAATTTTATATTTTGCTAGCTGATAGCACTTATTGCAGATGTCTCTCTGCTCTAAAATTGGACAGAGAGATATTTTCTTTCAATTATTTTTAGTCACACTTTAAGTTTCCATTTGTTAACAGTTCATAAACAATTTGTTTTAATTAAATGGTTATTAAAATGTTATCTTCCTCTCCAGCGGATCAATAGGACCTTCTCCAGAGCATGTTCATGTTTATCTGTAACATACAATGTTCATGTTTACAATAAGCTTGTGCCATCCATGGCTCAGCTATGGTTTCTGGTGGTTAAAGCACACAGCAAAGATACCAGATAAAATCTGACTTCTGTTCCCTACCTTATTGCTGGCTTTCTCTCTATGCCATAATTTTCCCCATCTTCCTTTCAGAGACAATCATATTAATTAACCCTTTATAAAAAAAGCATTAGTTGAGAAGTAAGGATTATTATAATAAATTACACGTGGAACATTAACAAATACCACGTGATCTTAATCTTAATGAATTTTATGTTTCTCACAGAGTCATTTCTTTCTCTGTACTCCTGCTAGTTTCAATCATTAATATACTCAAGTCGTCAGCATCTTGCAATATGGCAGAGGGATTAGCTTCGAAAACTCCTAAGTACCAGTCAGTAGAAAGAGACAGGTACAATATCTAAATTCAGCCCTACAGTAGCTTCTCATTCATGATTCTTCCAATTTTAGGCACCACAGTAGAAGTCCAAGACTCTCTTTGGTGCCAGAGGAGACATTATGAGCAGGGACCCATGTTACCCACTTACAAGAAGCCCACATTACAGCAAGGAGGTGAAACTTGATCTCTCAGGTCCTTGAATGATGTGCTAGTAACTGGGAACTTGCATGTCTTTGTGTCAACAACCAGCTTTGGTTCCTGTTTTCCATCTTACAGATAGGAAAAAGGGAGGTTCACAAAGGAGAAGTAATTGCCCCAAAACACTTAAGATGTCAATGGCAGAGCTGGCGCTAGCTGCCAGCCATAGAGAGCTCTCAATGCCTGATGTTGCCTTGGTGTTTTTAAACACGTACAGTTAAAACTGCTCTGAGCTTAGCGCACCTTTCTCTTTTGTCTCCATTATGTGCAGCTTCCCACTGTAACTGCTATACAAATTGTCAGCTTGACCTCTCCCAGAAGCTGCTCTGTTGGAGGATGATGTTTTCAAAAAAAACCACCCCAGCCTCTAAATTCATGCCTGCAAAGCCCTTGGATACAATAGCAGAGTGATACCTGCCCACCTACCTTCCAGACTCACAAACCAGGTGGCTCGTTGTGAGAAGCCCGTGTGTGCGTGTGCTCATTCCTCTGTGTACCCAAACCCCAGGATGAAGTTGCACCTTTGAAATCACTCTCACTGAATGTGTCTTAACTTTCAAGAAGTTTTACCAGGAGCAGCAGAAGGAATGAAGACTGCTTTCCAGCGTGGCTGTGACTCTCTCTGCCTTTTCCATCTGTATGAGTGGGGCCAGGGAGAGGAAGGGCTGAATTTTGTGGTGTTTAATAGAAAACCCTTCCCAGGAAGGAGACATTAATTTGCGGATCTCTCCTCCGTCCTGTTACTTGTACTGAAACTCTTTTGAGGGAGTTCATATTTCCGAAGCCTCCACTGTTTTGTGAAACTGGTTTGAAAATGACCAGTTAATTCAAAAGCAACAGGGTGGGTGGAGAGACAGGCACTTCCTGAGGGATTTCCAAATTGTAGTGTGCATATCAGAGGACACAGGGGTGGGTGAGTTAATACCATTAACCTGTACTGCCCAGAATAAGATTTGTATGCAGAGATTACTTTTGGAACCAGGGAATTTTCTTCTCCAGATATATTGGTATTGGACTGTGCACTTAGAGCGGAGGTATTGGGGTTTACTGTAGCTGCCTTTGCTTGGGTTGCTGCAATGCATTTGCTGCAGAGGTGTTACAATAAATTGAACTGAATTCCTCAGAGCCTCTGCTTGCTGGGATGACGTGAAAGTCAACCCTGGATGTTGTCCCAGGAGATGTATGTGGGAGCAGGTTTGTCCATATGCTTCTACTGGTTTACTTTGAATTAAGTGCTAGAATTCGGTTAATTTTGCTAAAAGCAGAACATGTTGCAGCACTGCTTTAACTTGAGAGATAATAAACAGGCTAGCTCTCAACACTGATTAATTGGGATGTCCCTGCTGTGCCAGAGCAGTCTTTCACTGTGCTGCTCTGGCTGCCTTGCTCCAGAGGGGACCTTGTTGGACTGCGAGACTGACTCTTCTCCCCTTGCAGTAATGCACCAGGCAGAGATGAGCTTCTGTGTGTGAGTAGTATTGCTGGAAATGGTGGGAAGTTAGGAGACAGGAAGGACTTAGTAGAAATATGTTACGCACATGACAAAACCTTCCCCTTAAAGACAGAGTTTTGGTTATGGTCTAAGTAGTTACTCAGTTAATTCAACTAAGGCACTACACAGATGACAGGAGCCCTAGCTTTGGTGGTATCTATAGACTAAGAGTTGTTAAAAAAAAGGTCAATGTTTGGTTCTTGGGGTTCTCATATAGAGCAGAAAGGGACGACTCAGTTGTTCTATCCTGAGAACCATTTCTCCAGGCTCAGAGTGCTTTTCCATTCTCTACTTGCTTAATTGGGGAATGGCATAAACTTGTGTTAACTAGTCATAATTTTTTAAATCTTTTTATCCTCATCTGTGTTATTTTAATAAGGACTCTCTCCATTTCAATTGTTCATCACTGCTTTATAGTGATACAACTGTTAATCAGGTGTTAACTCAGGGAACTGGTTCATAATTTTCCTCCCTTATCTTTACATTGGCAGGATAAGCAACCTGGTTTGTGTTCTCTGATTGCTCCAAATTCCCTGCAGCAGGCTTCTCCCTCAGCCAATTTTTGCTGTGTTTTTACCTATGTGAATTTTTTTAAAAATTATTATTAAATTTTGTGTTTCATTGGAGTTGTTTTATTAACAGCACTGAGAATTGCACTGCTGTACCCTAGGTTTGGGACAGCATTTATTAAAAATGAAATTTAAAAAATCATCCTAGCAGAAGAAAAGCAGCATGTTCACACTCAAAGAGCAGAGACAGTTGGCTAACTAGTTTTGCTTGGCACATGGAGTCCTTCTGCCTGCCACCAGCCTGTACTCTGCCTAGAAATAACAATCTCACTCCCGTGTCACACCTGATTTGGCTCTGTGGCTCTATTTGGTAAGATACTGCTGGAATATCTGACACCACTCTTGAGCCTGGGACACAACACTCTTGTGTGAAACAGCTTTTATTCCCAGCTCTCGCTGGGCCTGGTCTTTGCTGCCAGGCTATGTGCTTGTATTCTGCAACTCACAACTAAGGTCTGTTAATAAATATAGAACTTTCTGCTTATTGGCTTTCATATCATTATCTTAATAACTGTTTTTCTTCAGTGCATCTCATAAGTGGTGTGCCATAAAAGATTAGGAGGAAAAGTTTTAATCACTCCCTGACTTAAAAGTAAAAGGTGATGCTCCCAGTGGTGAACAATCCTGCCTGTTAAATTGGTCCTATTTTACTTCCCACCGTGTACCCAATGGATAATAAACACCACTTCTTCATGGCCAAAGCTGAAACTTTTATGCTCGTACCCTGGAGATCTGTTACTCATCAGTTTCCCGTTAAGAATGATGTGGTTATTGTGTGCCAAGTGCATGTAGCTTCTTGTACTTTCAGAATAGAGGATTTTATGAGGTATCTCAGCAGCTGTGTGTGTCCAGCCAGAAAAGGCAAAAGCTACTGTTGCAATGGGGTTTGCTGAAGTTGGATACAACACATGGAGGACAATCGTGGTTCAGACAAAGAGCGGAAACTTGTCATGGGGGAAAAGCTACCAAGCAGCCTGCAGCCTAGCAAGCAATGAGATGAGTCTATAGACTATACCTGTGTAGCAGCTCCTTACTAATACCGCATACTGGTACAAAGCTCCCAGAGTGAATGTAGCTCAGTGCAACAACGCAAAGCAGAATCCCGGAAATGCCCTCTTTGCTCAGTGACATACTGTTTGCTCTATAGGTTTTTGTTGTTACTGTTAAGTCAGTCTATGGGACTGGAAAACCATCTCCTCCTCGGCTGTAGACATTGCAACATGGATGGATCTGCCAGGCAGGCCAGCTGCAACAATATGGCATTAAAGAAATCAATGCAACCTTGAGAAGCACATGGCCTGGTCAGCCGATATTGATTCACTAATGACGTGCTGTTGCATAATCCTCTCCTGTTTGGATCTGATGGTTTCTAGACATGATCGATTTCAGTGTTTGCAAGGAAGCACATAACAAAGAAAGAAAGAATATAAATTATTCTGTGAAAGTTGGTTCTTGAAAGTAAAAATGTTTTGGACACCAAAGGGAAATTCTGTAGCAAATTGGCAGATTTGTGTATCCTTTTCTCATACTGTGAATTTTAATGCTAACTTAGGAACATGTGGGTGAATGGCCATCAAATGCCGTTGCTTCTAGTCATGGCAAACATGTTATAGCTATGTGCTTTCAAGGATGACGGAAAAGCCACTCTTCCTTCCCACCATATCTCAACAAAGACTCCAGTTTATTGTCACACACTTTTGGTACAAAATACCCATTTTTTTTTAAATGGCAAAGTACCACAGAACACAGGAGACCTCAAGGGCTTTGCTAAAATTCTGTGTCCCTACACAAGCCAGGAGTTGAAAGTGCTTAAAGGACTTCAGGATGAGGACAACCTCTTATTTAGTGGGGATTCTTTCTGGCAAGGAGCTGAGGAAAGAGTGGAAAATGCAAGGGCTGAAGACTGTAAATCTCAAAGGCTTCCTTTCTGTTTACTTCAGCAGATTCTAAGAAGTTTCTACCTGGATTACTTCAAACATTGTTCAAGACTTTGCCTGGCTTAGCAGTTCTTCTCCTTCTTTGTTGCCTTATACAGTTGGAGGAAGGTGCAACTTGATCCATTTTCCAGGGTATATTTTTCACTCTCAAACTACCTGTCAGTTCTGTAGTTTTGGATTGTGTTTTTGAGGAAACTCCTAATTCAGACCTGTGTAGCCATTCATCAGGTAAAGGACATGGATGCAAAATCTATATGAAATATAGCTTAAAGTCTGCCAGCTGGCTCCTTCCTTTCAGGCACCTCATTAAGACTCCGATTCTCATTCAGATATGGTCTGCGCCTCTGAATTGCTCAGATTTGTGTGAGGGCAGGTTGGGAATTCTGTGAAGTTGGAAAGCAGCTAGAAAGGGAATATAAAATGGAAATATGTTTGCAATTGTTTCCAGTGTAATCAGAATCTCAAAAGTGACCACATGCATTCAGTGCAGAATTTCTCTGTATCCTTAAAAGCTGAAAGAGCCATTGCTTTCTCAGTTCAAGGCCCAGCCAGGGTATTCTTTCACTGTATGAAACTCTTCAAAGCAAATAGGAATGGAAACATTACATCTTGGCTTAAAAAATTCATTCAAAATGAGTTTCTATTTGTGAAATATTTAAACATTTGCCTGCAGTCGTAGGAATACAAGCAAAATTGTGCTTCTGCATGAAAATCTTATGAACTAGCACGGAAATGGAGGTCTAGATGCAACTGCAGTTTAGTAGATGACTCACGTACATAACTGTAAATTATTCTTTGGAAGAATTACTAACTGACAAAAACTATTTTATGACAATTCCATAATGGTCACATAGGAAAGAAATATGTATCTCTATACACACTTATATAATATTATCATATCAAATATTCTACAGCAGATTTTTGAACCTACCCAAACCAGACCAGGGCTCTGCTTCCACTGAACCTCTCTTTGCCCTTCCATTCTCCTGCTTATCTCTTCATCTTTCCATCCATCCCTGCCCCTTTGACCAGGACTGCATTTTGTGTGCTTTTGCAATGTGTAAAATTTACATTTTCTTTGCTGCCAGCAAACGAAGACATTTTGTGTTCAGGAAATTATTCTCTAAGTACTGCCTGCCTGAACCCCTTTGCAAAAGTTTGGTTTTGGTCTGATGGGTGTTTTTTCCAGCTTCTTCCTTGCTTGCTACCTAAACATGAACACAAGGGAGCCGTGGTCCTCCCTGAGGGACATCTCCGCAGCTGCCACTGCCTCCATTGGCCTCACGCGGTTTAGCAGTGGCACAGGGTGTATTAGGAGTGTTGTGTGGCTGTTGCGTTGGTGGCAGGTGTGCAGTCGTGCTCCTCAGGGAAGGCAGGGCAGGAACCCTTTCCACCAAGGTGTGTGTACAAGTTTGCAGCTGAGAGTCGAGGCTGCTGTGGAGCTCTGCAGGGCAAGGAGCAGCGCAGAGCTGGCTGTATTAACATATTTATGTTGCTCTACAGCCCAAAGAAGCAAACCTATCATGTGCTAAAGCTACTTATCTGTTGCTTATGACTACTGCACTACTTCTGTGTAATCAGCCAGAGAACTATCTTAGGAAGCCCTATTTTGCTTCTCTCGATGCCGAGAAGAAAAAATCCCATTTACAGCAGTGACACAGAAATAGGAAGGAGCAGATGCTGGAAAAAATTCATTTGAAAAGTATCTTGAAGAGGGAGGGATGGTGCAGAAAGGTCTATAGAATATACTTACTAGGTTTGATTAGGTATGTGATACAAAAAGCAGAAAATTAAGAAGCCTTTTAAGAAGGGTGCCTATAGGGCTGTAAACACTGAAAATAAATTCCTAAGGACTGGGGATGACATTACATAGAGGATTGAAATGTAACGAATGTGGGTCCTCTAGCAGGTGCTGCTGGGAATCTGGGAATGTTTGTCCATATAAAGATGCCACGGGTCTTAATGTTGTCTTCTCCCAATGCATGCAGGGATCCTGTGTGTGAAGTGGCCAGCAAGCTCCTCAAAGAATTATGGCAGGGCATTTCAACCTTCAGCTGCTTCAGCCCTGGACAGAAGGCTTTGGGATGGAGGCAGCACTGTGCACAGCCATTGGGGGTGAGTATGCGGTTGTCTGCTGTTTGTCTTCTAGCAGGTAGGTCACTCTGGAGTGGCTTACTTAGACAAATGTTGTAGGACAGCATTGGGGCTTCTGGAAGAACAGCTCTTGTTATGTACACAGGTCAGCGTTCAGGCTATGTGAGGAATGCTAGACTCATCCTCATATGGCTCCAGGAGAGCCTCCCTTTCTCAGGAGCTGCAGCACACTGCTGCAGATCTGTGTTGTGCTGACACTTGTTTCTAGCTGGGAGGAGAGAGTAGGAAGGGGCCGTGGTGAACAGTACCAGACATGTAACTCTCACCTTGGGTCTCTGTAAGCAGCAGTCTGCACCTTTTAAATAAAACTCCTGTGTTCTAGGTTCAGCCCCACAGTCCATGCTCCCATTAAAGGCGGTTTTACGAGGAAGACTGCATCAAAACAGGGTTGTCGATGAGGATGCGTTGCAGTCTCATTGCCTGCAGCCAATGCAGTTGTCCTTGGAACTCTCCAGGCTTCTGTTTGTTCTTTACTTTTGATTTGAAAGCTTATAGTTGCAGTTCCTTGACCAGGAGGCAGCATCTGCGTGCCTATAACTGTGCAGCATTGGGGCAACAAAACCGTTACTGCGGTCAATAATGGCCCACTGTCATGCTTATAGGCTCGAGCTGGGTCCTGTGGTTTGGCTGGGATGGCGGAAGGCTAGGAATCCACCATGTCCCTCTCCTGTCGTGCAATCTCTCGTGCAGTCTGCAGGCTTGCTGCTCTGTCTGCCGACTTGCTTGCATGAGACCTGCGTGTGGGCAGTTCTCCAAGAGACTGTGACTCTGGCTTTAAAGAAGCTTGCTGCTGGAACGGTTGCTCCTTTGATGCTTACTACTACTACTCCGTCTTCAGTGGTGCCAAAGGCACTGATGCATGCAGAATTAGGCAACTGCTTTTAGCCAGATTACAGCAGCTCATACGGCAAACTGGGTTCACAATCACACTGTGGCCTGCTGCAAGCTTGAGAGAGGCATTAACTGCTGTGGATCTCTTTTTACTGCCTGAGCATCGTGCCCTTGTCTTGTTTGCCTGCTCCTGAGAGCAAGGGGCAGTCCAGCTGTATTTCTTTCACTGTCTGTATTGACTTATAGTTAACATTTCTCAAGGCTTTTAAAATACAAGTAAAATGTAACTCCTGGGCCTTCTGGGAATACGTCTGATTTTTCAGGTTTTATCTTTGTCATTGATCCCTTTCCAGTTACTTCAGCCAAAGGTGAAGAAGTGATGTGTGAATGATGGAGCAGCTCTTTTTTGTAACTAGGTTGTATGAAAGGGTCAGCTGCTAAGCTGGGATTCTTACAGAAGCCCCAGAAATAGGTTGTCTCTGCTTTTGTGCAGCCAAGACAATTACTCCAGGGAGAACGCTCTTCAATGCACTGAATTCGCCTTTTTGCTCTTATACTTTTTTTCTGTCCGCCCCCGAGAGTGTGAACTGGACAAAGACTACATACGGGATGTATCCTGTGAGGTCAAACTTATTGCAGCTATTTAGTATGGCCTCTGCAGTAAGAATTGCTCAACTCAAGTTGCAAGAAAGTGATGATAAATGATTCCTGTACAGGGTTTACTTTAAAAGCATTTGAAATTGATTCTGAGCTGACTTGAAGCAGAGCATAGAAGAGGAGAATAACTGACATTTAGTTTCATCTGATAAGGGTCTTCAGGTCATCAAGACATAGTAAATGGGCCTATAATTAAGTGGTGAACACTAACAGAACAGAGAAAGCCTCCTGTCCTTAGTTGTCAGTGATGCTCTAGCATTGTTTGTAGTTACCCTGTTTCTTTTTAGATAGTCATAACTTGGGCTGATAAAAGGTCCAGTAACTTGGTGGACCAATTGGTGGGAGAAAATAAATCTTTCATAGTGCAGGCTGAAGAGGAAATGAAAGTTTTTCCAGAAGTTTTCAGGAAATATTATTTCCAGGACATCATTATGCTGTCTGGAACTATTATCCTTCTTACATACTTCCTAATTCAGAAAAAGGACGTACAAAGAAATGTGCAAGAAAGTTACCATTCAGTGGTAAGTTTCAGGTTTGTTTCTTTGGTTAATGAGGTACCACACTGTCTGGACATAAATCCATAAATTTGCATAAATCTATCATTTCAAATCTAGGAAACACAGCTCTCAGACTTCTGAGCGTTATAGAGTGAAGTAGATGTACATACTGATCTGCCATCCTGCCGAGGCCAACCTTCATAAGCAAATCTCTCCTTGAGATGGAAGGATCTAGACATGTTAGTTTTCTGGGTTTTGGTGGAACAGGTGGCTCCACTTTTTCCTACTAATAAAGAAGACCATAACCAAGCGAGAGGTGCAACTTTGGGACAGAGGAAAATCCTTGAACCCAGTGACAAATTTTTGGGCACCTGACAGGTAGCTTTCAGAGATGTGTGAAATCATGTCAATGTGCACTTTTACTACCTGCTCCCTGTGTAGCATAAACAGAACACATTCACAGCAAAGCTACGGGAGCGGTGTGGGTACACATTAAATCTAGTAATGATGTGGCTCTTCATCAAGTGAGTTTCCTGCAGTGCATAGCTACATGAACTGCCCCGCGTGTTTGGTCCCAAAGCACAGACTGCTACTGCCTGAGCAGAAAATACAATTCTGCTTCTCAAGGCAAGATTCACCATCCTCTGTCTTTGGCCTGCAGCAAGTGCAGGCATACTAGCAGTGGAAGCCCTTTATTAATAGAGCCTTCTGGAAAGTATAGGCAAGGGACAATATATTTAACATTTTATCCCCGTGGTGTGCAGGTGCAATGTGAATGCAGAGCACACCTGAACAAGGAAGGTAGCAGAGTATAATAATATCTTGAGGATCTAAGTGCACTTGGGTAGAAGTGCTCATTCCTGAGAAGATGGAATCAAGTCAGCTTTTGGCTATGTGTCTTGAGACCACTCCTGCAAGTCCAGGTTTACTGGAGTGTAGATGTAATGCTCCCTCACTGAGCTTTTCTGCCAGATTGATGAGGTAATTGATGGACTCTTAAGAAGAAGCAGCTAATGAGTAGAGATGCATGGCAAGATTTCCCTGTTCCAGGTGGACTGGAACAACATGTAGGGCAGCAATGTGGCAGATGAGTTCTCGTGACAGATGTTCAGCACCAGGGCTTGCACCACAGGTTCAGGTTCCTTCATACACAACAGCACACAGGGCTTAGGGCTTCAAGGACTCAAGGCAAAATCATGCACGTCTTGTGTAAGTAGGGTACTTGAGATAACCTGCTGTCACCTGTTTGGAAGATCTTTTTTCCCACCTACCCGTCAAAGTCCAGCTTAGACTGAACAGTCTGATTCTTCAATACTTCTCTATTTCTCTTTAGGCAGCAGTAATTATCCTGGATTCTGTATGATCATCTGCCTTGTAAAACATTCTCTGACATGGGTATGATGGCATAATCACACAGAAACTTGTTTGGAAATTGTGCTTTTATATCTTCAAATGCACCAAACTGTGTACCAAAGCACAACTGGTTGGTTGTCTTAAACAGTGAAGCTGGCTGGTGCGATTTCTGGCCCCTTTTCCCTCACAAAAGAGACATTTTTTATTAGGCTAATTTGCCTGTCCAGTTTCCAGAAGAGTCCAAGAACAACCTTATTAGTATACCTCAGAAGAAGGTGAATCTCCTCAAGAACTGTAAGAGGTAGAATTGGAAGAGGTAGAATTGGTGGGGGAAAGAGGGGAACATTTTAAGCTGGCATCAATGCCAAAGATGTGACGCTACATCCCAGTATCCCACAGAGTCTGCGCAGAAACATAGATGCTTCAAGAGATGTAGAGCGCCTTAATTCAGTGCCTACAGTAGGCATCAGCAGAATGTCAACCCAAATGAATGTCTGACTCATTCCTGTTTTTTTAGTCTTTGTGCCTGGTTCTCTAGGTGCCCTTTAGTTTTCAACTGTGCTTGAAGATGTAATTTGATTGCTAGGGCCACCTCCAATCCCTCTATTCTCCTCTATGTGTGTGGAGTTCTTCCACCCCAATTTGTTCCTCCCACCCATCCCTTTGTATAGAACGGGTGAGCAGCCTCCAACACAATGTGCCCAAAAAAGGATTGTGCAGTTGTAAGGTGCTTGTCACCATCACACCTCGTTCACAGCAGGGAGATGACTCAGCTGCCACCCCACATGGTTGGGATGTGTCACCAAGTGAACGATGACATTTTCAAATGCAGTGGAATTTGGAAGTGGAGTAGAGGGGAGGAGTTGGGCTATGAAAGGACATTGGGGAACATCAATGTTTCCAATAATCTGAAGCTTTTAGTTAGAGAGATATGCAATTTAAAGTATAACACTGGCACCTAAGCACATTGCAATCTATTCTATTATTTTAGAGTGAATGGGAAGGCTGGTCCAGTAGTTAGAGGTTTTGCATATGACTTGAGTAATCTAAGTTCAGCTCCTTGTTCTGCAGTAGATGCCTTGGATCTCTCTTACCCCAGGTCTAAAACAAGGTTGAAAATAGTGCTTCCCTCATGAGACCATGGGGAGATTTCAGTCACAGCCTACATACATTGTTGTCATGGTGTGGCTCTGATTGATGGAACCCCCTGATGCATCAGTGTTTGTGAAGCATTTGGAGCTCTTTTAATGGATAAAGCCATGAAAGTGCAAAATTTTATTTCAGCTGCTCTGGACAAAACACATTCAATACTTGTGGTGGCATAGTTTGGACTAAAAGTAAATCTATTGTGTTTAGATGGTACATAGACAAATGAGTCTCAAGGCTCACATGGAAACTAATGCATCGAGGCAGCTTGCTTTGAAAGGACAGGCTACGTGAGTGCTTCAGATGCTAGATATGGTGAAATAGATGTTGTTGAAACCCAAGCAGTTAGTCTGGGGTTTTGTGTAGAGACACTTTATAAGTATGGAAGGTTTTCAATCCTGTGGATAAACCTTATATTTATTCTTCATAGCAATGGGCAGCTTCATGAACAGCTAAAGGAGGAACAACTGGGGTATAAACTGGGGTTCAATCCATCACAGACTTCCTTTGCTGCTGTGGGGAAGTCACTTAGACACAGTGAGACTTGGTTTATCTGCAAACTGGGAAAATATCCTTATCCTGCCTCACTGTGGCCCTAGGTCCTAAAGCTCATTTATCAAATTTTTTTTTAAAGACCATTTATGTGCCGTCCTGCTGTCTGGGGCACTAGAGAGCCTCATTTGGATGTAGCCTAAAACAAAGTTCCCTGATGCTTCAGAGACATTATGGGACCATTTGTTGGTGTTAGACATGAAGTCCTGGCCAGAATCCAAGTTTAGTGTAGTCCCAGCCTGTCTACCAGAAAATCTCCCTTGCGTGTTCAGCAGGATATGCTCTTGTCTGTTACGCATGTCTATTGTGTGCAGTTAAAACAGCTGACACGTTTCACCCTAGAGGAGCTGCACGCTATAATTGGTAAATCTTTTTTTATAGTAAAGCAGTGCGTGGCATTTAAGTGGTTTGAGATTCCTTTTGGGAGAAGGAAACTTGTATAAAAGGATGAAAGAGCATTCTGTTTAGATGGGAAGTGCCTAAATATGTTCTTTCTTTGGTAGAGCTGTAATCCCATATTCAGTGCTTAATGAACAGATGACAATGATAAATGTTTGAAGAATATCATTATTGAACAAATGTTTCAAGCCAGCAGGTGGAAACATGGATTCAGTTAGTGTTTATGAGTACAGGAACATGAAAGCAAAGGCATGGAATTAATCTTCTGTGTCAAGAAGTGCAGGTCTGTGCTGTCAAACACATTAACTGTTTCACTAACTGATTAAACTCACTTTAAAACAAACTAGGGATCACTGCTACCAAAAAGTTTTCCATAGTCAGACACTTGTGGTTAGAAATCTTCCTTTATTCCCCAGCTTAAATGTCACTGCATATTAGTCTTTCCCTAGTGTTAATGACCTAAGATTTGTACAGAAAATAATCATATCCCCTTTTCCTTTTGTTGTTCTAAACTAGGTTCCCTATGTGGGATAGAATTTTCTCTTCCTGATCACACTGTTAGCCCTATTTCATACCACTTCTGATCTTAGATCTTTGTGACTATAGGTGACAGGAACCGTCTGCTTTATCCCAGAGGAGAGTTTTTGTAATGGTCTAACAGCTCACTCTCTTTCTGGAAAAAAGACGCTTCGTGTGTTACAGTGATGTTTTTTTCCCCATTCCTGCATTTTGTTGGTGTCATCTGCTGAGCAACTAATACAACGTGCTCTGCCTTTTCTTTTGATTAGCTCCTGGCTTAAAGCCACAATTCTTATTAGTCTTTAAGTGCTTGCCTTGACTGTGATCCCTCAGTGTACTCGTGATAATTCCTCCATTCTTGCCTTTGGACAATTTCTGTTACGTTTAAAGTGTAATTTCATAAGTGGAAACACAGAGCAAGACTGGTCCTTATGGAAAACTACTAGTAAATTCCCTCCATCTTCACATTTCCCTGTTCAATACTACCTATCGTCATTTCCCCTGTCAGCAGTTCTTGCAGTTCCTGACCTAACCCTCTTTTTTCCCCACCTTGACTAAAAACTTTCAATGTAGCACCATAGCAGCTGCTTTACTCGGAGTCCAGGTAGATGAGATTTACTCCAGTTCCTTTGCAGAGGAAGCAGTTACCTTATCAAAAACACAGTTATTGTAATATTCTAGACCTATCTTTGGGAAAGTCTGCCTTCAATTTATCTCTGTCTTGGATTTTTTTTTTCTTCAGAAAAGATTATAAAATCCTGCATATGGGTAAGGCCAAAATAACTGGCCTCTAGCTACCTAGATACAATTTTTTAAATCTCCTTCTAGCAGTTAGATAATCAAGGAAAAAACTTAAAGTCCTTGAAGCCAGGTCTGTGGATTCATACATGGATTGCCTGATTTCTCTGACTGGCACAAGCAGAACAGGTGGAGTTTTACTTCTTTTTCCATGGAACTGGTAATTTCATCTCTGGTGTGTGTATTTCCAAACACTGTTTTGACTCTATTTTCCTTATTATCATCTTTAAGAAAAACTGAGGTAGACTACTTATTCTGTTTTGAGGTCCTATCTCAATCACTGTAAATCTTTAACTCACGTTTGTTGTGGGCCCATTTCTTCCTTTCATGCTTTCCTTTCAAACATGGAAAAACCCTTTATGTGAAGTCCCTGGTTTACATTTCCTTTGCTAAATCTAATCCACTTTGATTTTGGACAATTCTTGTTTTGTGTCTCTGTACTACCCAATCCTGCGGCTCCCTGTTGCTTCTTGACTCCTTCCTGAAGTACCCATTCATCCAGCTGTATCCGGAACTCTTCCCCATAAAGCCTTTCTCTCCTCTCTGGGGATACATGATCCAGGTAATACTTTCACCTTCAGTTTAAAAAGTAGTTACCAAATCTGACATGGAGTCGAGTTCCTGAGTTCTCTGGCCCTGGTAACATTACTCATTCTCTTAATTTCTCCAAGTAAGACAAAGAAATATGGTGGTTTGGAAGAGAAATACGCACTGACCCAGCAGAAGCTTATGTGAGCCTGGAATATTTTGCACCTAAATAAAATAGCCTACTTACGGAAGCAGGATAAAGCCTCATAGTTATGTAAGATCCACTGACTGGGGAGACCATTTCATACAAAATGCCAAATTCAGTACAACCTGAGAAACCTTCTGTGTGCTAGAAGAGGTACAGACATGAGCTGTCCAACAGGGTGAGCATACAGCAAAATGTACTGTTTCCCTGCAGGCGTCCCAGCAGCAGTGCAGCAGAATTGCCTTAAAACCTCAATTTCTGGTAAGCTTCCACTGCCGGCCCGGTTATTTTGGGAGGTTTTTTCTGTTGTGTTTTTCTTTGACAGTGAAATGTGTGAGTCCTCGTCCTCATGTCCCATCAATCCATGCATTAATCTGACAGAGTGGGACCAGGCAAGGAGGAACACCAGTTCATTCTTTTCTGCATTCAAGAATTCTGTTTGGTTGCTCCTGATGCCATGGTAGCAGACTGTGACCTGGATCCTGAGCTGGCATAAATTGGGAGAGGTTTGCTGAAGTCAAGGGAATTGTGCTGATTTACACTCATGGGTCTAACAGAGATGGATGTATTCATCTCTATCTGTGTTCCAGGGCTGGTCCAAACCTGCAAACAAATATTGGGCCAATGCTTATTTTGTTTGGAAAGTCTTTTTGTCTTGGTCATGTTGGATGATAAAGTTATATTTGCCAAATTAAGAGGGCTCAGACTGGGACATTCCACAGCAAAAGAGTACAGATAGAGAGTAAAAAATCATCCCCATAGGGAAAAAGCTGTAGCAGACTAGAATTGCCTGTGAAGGTAGGCAGATACACAGCACTGTTTCCATTTGCAATCTTTATTGCTGACCAGCCAGATTATTTAAACAAAGGAGTATTTGTAAAGAAAGCCGAGGTGAAATAGTCATGCCATCAGTTATTCCCTGCTACGGTCATGTTTAGGCTATTTCCCTTATAAGCTGTCCGTGTTTGTTTGTTGTCTTTGGTTTTAGATTGTAAGGGTGTCCATACAGTGCCTTACACAGTCCATGTGCAATGACAACTGTCTCATTGCTCAAGCAAGCATGGGAGGACAGAGATGAAATACATTATGTAGATCGATACAGGGAATTCTAGCAGCCTAAGACAGGGAGTTGCGGCTGCAGTGTATATAATTTCATTTTTCTGGTAGGAGAGTTTCACTTCAAAATTTTTCATAGCTGCTGAAATGCTGTCCTTGGGTTGCAAATTATGACAATGCATATAGTCTCACAGAGTACTGCCGTGGTTGATAAAGGTGCTTCTATGGACCCTGAGCTAGCACAGGATATTATTTGATTTTGATTTAAAAAGAAGATGACTAAAAATGATTGGCTGCTGTGCTGGTAGTTTCCTCCCTCTTTTCCCTTCCCTCAGTGTAAGCAAGTCACACTGGTGTTAGATAAGATGTGAATTTATAGAACATCAACTCCACTTTCACTGTGGGCTAAACTACCTTGTAACACAAAGTAAAAGCATGTGAACAGGCAGCAGCAGCAGAGAAACCAATGTACAATAAATCTACATACAATAACTGTCTTCTGTGGCCACCACATCAGACTCGTCTCCTCCCTCCCCCCTTGCAAGTAGATTCAGAAATTAAATAGCTGTAATTTTGTAAATGCCCATCAGCTTAACTCAACAGAATCAGTTGTAGACACCTGCAAATAAAAGTTGGGAGCTGCAATGTCACTAATTTGACTGCTTTAATCTGTAGACTACTCATCCTCCTAACTTATCTATGTGTTTGTCACTCACTAAGAGTGCCTCGTGTGTGGAAGTGTTCCCATCTGGATATATCGATCACAGCACATGTGATAAATGCCAGATGGAAAATTGGCACTGACCAGGAAGCTTGGGGCTTCACACTTCATTAGCAGCTCATGTAGGTGAAAGCCATGCTGTTGGCTTGGTGTCAATGGGAGAAAAGATGTTCAGCAGAGAAGAAAGTGTCTTTCAGCTACCCTCTTCCTCCACCCAGGGTGCCATTTGCTTTCAGGAGGAGACTCATAGTGTGGGTTTTTTTGTGCTGCCCCAGGGCTGCAATTCAAGTCCCTCTGGGAGGATGAGGTTCCTCAAAATGAAGGATGATCCAGGGTAACTCTGGATCCAGGACAACAACAACAACGTTGATAACCAGTAGCCCCATTAGTGGGACAAGAAATGATTGCTCATACTAAGGAAGAGCTCTGGTTTTGGTGGAGTCCTAGCATATGTTCCTGCACATACTTAGCACAGCTGTTCTTGGGGACAACCCATCTCTCCACTATGCCCCTACTGACAGGAGTTATCTCAGCCTCTCCACTATGTGACTGCTATACAGGAAATGGTTCATTGCATCTGTTCTCAGGTCTTTCAAATTACATGGCTCTACTACACTTTCTGGGAGAGACTCCAAGACAGCAATTTTCCCTATCTCTCTTCTGTCCCATTTTTCTCTAGGTTATGCCTTCTGGCCTATCTCTACTTGCAGCCTTTGCAATCCTGGTGCTTCCTGATGAACATTACCATATTGAGGAGAAACTAAAAAAAAAGGCCAGGAGGGATCCTTGGAGTTGTCTACACTAACATGTTGTACAGAATTTCACAGTGGATCAAATTTACCTTCACTGCCTTCCTGTGTATGTGAAAGGGTGGAGCCTAGCAGCTTGATCACTGGATGGAGACTGAGAAGATCTGAGTTATTTCTGATTTTTTGCTCAAGTTTCCACCAGCCTGATGGGTGACCTTGTGTAAAGCATCTCACTCCCCATTTCCTTCTACAAAATTGAGCAAATAATGCTGAAAAGTGTTTTTCTTTGAAACATGCTATGAAGTTTACTGATCAAAACTGATATTTATTGTCATCTTTGTATGTCATGGTTGTTTGCTTGGTGTACGTTGCCCACCAGAGTCTTTCAATTAAACCATAGGTGGCCACAAATTTGTCATTCTTCTTTGTCTGTCCCTTGTGCTGGCAAAACTGCGTAGGGCTTTTTTTCATCACAATGAGTACTGTCAGTTTATAGCAAAACACACACGAGAGAGACGGAAGCACCCAACAACACTAGTGGTAGAACTCTTGATATGTCCAGAATAGAAATGGCTTTGCATCCCAAACAGCCACCACTGGACTACAATTTACTGACTATGTCCTGCGATCCACGTAAGCCTTTAACACACCATGTAACTGCGGGGCACTGTAGCACGTACACTGTGATTTCCAATGCACTTAGCAGGCTCTGTGGCTGCAAGAGTTTACAGTCCAGTCTAAACAGGCCTATTCAGAGAGAAGCCATACAAAGTCTGGGTATACAACGTGTGCTTAGCAATGCAGGCTTCAAAGATGGAGTGAGGCCTTAGTCATCAACCTAAGCGGGCGCCACACTCCCATGAATTTAAGTAGGGGTTTAAGTGTTTGCATGTTTCCTAGGAAACAAGCCCCAGACCTTAGGAGACATGGAACATGTGCATGTCATGGCTTTTTGAAGAAGGGAAGGCAGCATGAGGTAAAAAGAGAGAAGGATACTGGAGGTGTGAGGTGAAAGTAAAGACTGATTGAGAAGGAATGATGAAGATGCCTGACTTCAGCATAGGAGGAAACACATTGCTGCCTAACGTGAGACAGTGCAGAATCGGAAATACGTAAATGCAAGATTTGGGAAGCAGATGACCTCTGCACATAGCCACTCTGGTTGCTGGCAATTACCCTGGAGAGCTGGCCATATTTTTGCATGTTATCTCCAATCACAAGGTATCTTAGTCATAAATCCTGTTTCATGCAGACATAAAAATCCGTCTCAGGACTCAAGCAGTTAAATTAAATATAATCTTCCTACTGTTGTCTGCCAGCGCCTCACTGCATATCACTTGTTCCTAAAGACAAGGCCTTTATTGCAAGGAGGCCGGTTAAGAGGCAGTGAGTCATTTCTCAGAGTGCAAAAAAAAAGGAGAAAAAGAAGTTATCCCAACAATTGCTGAGGAAGACTGTCATTGCCGTGTAACAATATGTAGCCCCACGTAGATTCAAAAAACTTTTTAAGATATGCACGTGTGTTGTCAAATTGCCTCAACACCAAACTTCTCGAGCTTCAAGCTATATGCAACACAGTAGTAAAGACATGTCTGGGGGAGGAACTCAGGTGCTTTTGAGTTAACTTCAGATAGGTTCATGTCCACGCATCATCCTGACTGCCAGACTTCAGTGGCTGCTAGTCAAAATTCTCTGATGGAAAACTTTTTGCTGAACAGTTATTTTCTTCAAACTTGCTTCTGAAATTTTTATTTGCGTCTAAAAAACATAAAAATATGCTGTTTTTCATAAAAGCTTTTAAGTAAGTTTTCATAATTTTCTGAAAAATACTTTTTTTTAAACCTGCTCAGGGGGGTGGGAGGAGTTTCATGCGTTCCCTATTCTTTGTGTAAATAGGAACAGACTGCAAGAAGTGGAAAAAAATGGAAGCGATCATAAAAACTTGTTGCAAAATTATTGCCACTTTTAAACATGCATAGCTTAGTTTTGAATCTTCTTTATGGGAAAAACAAACTGCCAATGGTTATAAATTTGAAGTGAAAATATGCATTTTATTCAAAATTTTGAAAATACATTTTCCTCAAGCCATCTCTATTTTTTACCAAAATTTCACATAAAAAGGAGAAAAAGTGCCAATCTAGCTTCTCCAAGTAGCACACTGGGAGTTACCAAGAAGCCTGAAGTGCAGGGAGCCCTGAGCAGCATCTAGGGGAGCCTGATCTGGAAGATGGAAAGCCATGGCACAGCCTGAAATCTGAGCCGTCTCTGCGATGGGGCAAGGAAAATGGTCCTTGTAGAGTCTCCTGCCTTCTGTCGCTGTTGCAGCTCCGGCTGGCAGGCTGCGGTTCTGTGGCAGCTGTGATTGAGACATCCCTGTAGCATGGGGACCTTCAGAGCTGGAGGGTGTCTCTGGCTGCAGCGGGCGGGCTGGCGCGGAGGCAATTGTATGCATTTACCCTTGGCTTGATCCACAACCGGTTTTAAACTTTAGGACAAGCAATTATCAATAAATCTAGTCGTAACATTAATTCAAGTTATTATTAATTACATAGATTAATTATTCATTTTCCCCTTTCAGACTTCCCAGTAGACTATAATGCTGGTGCTTGAACTCAGGAAAGGGGGGGGGAATGACGTAAGTCCTGGTCCTAGCATCTCTGCTTTCTTCATAGATCCACCACCTCTCCAGCCTTTGCTGGTGTCTGACAGCAAGGCCCGTCAGTGCATGCTTATAGCAGACAACAGCCAACATCTGGCAAGGGAAGGCAGCTGGAAGCTTGGAGTTGCCATTTTGTGTGAGAGCTATAGGCTGTAATTCTCAGCCTTATGAACATGCGAGTGGGCTTGTTTGGTTCCTGTTGTATTCCCTTTACCTCCTTACTAGGTAGGTATAACATCCTCCTGATGCACAGTTTCTGGAAATGCTGTTATAGAAACAGTTGGTATGGTGGAAAACCACTTTGCCCAGCATCCCCACCCTGCTGCTCCTAGAATCTGCCTCCCCTGCTACCACAGGCACTGGGAGCTGCAGATATAGACCTGACATGGAGGTGCAAAGCTCCTCATGCCCTCTGCCTTTACAGCCTATGCTCCTTAGTTTGCCTGATTGCGCTGGTTGTGCTCCGGGGCTCACAATCAAGTATGATCTTCCCGCCACAAACCTTCCTGACAGAAACCAGTCTGCAAGCGCTTGGTATTAAAGAGTGGGGGGTTGGGTTTGGAGGGCTGGGAATTTCTGTCTCTTTCTGGTCTGATGAAAGAGCTTAACTCTTGTTCTGTGGGGTCTGGTATCAGAGGTGTGGGCTAATGGAAAGCAGGGTAAGATGAGGACTGTGATGTGCAATGCTCATTCCCACCCTGCTGTGCTGGGTCATGGCCATGCTCATATGAAGCTCTTTTAGCATGGATGCACAGCACTAGGCCCTCAGGTACGGTGCACTGTGTCTGATCCTTGCTGTTCCTGCTGTGCATGCAACATAAAGCTGCATTTGTCCTCCAGCTCTGTTAAGACAGTCCTGGTTTGGTGGCTGCAAATTATTCGTTTCTCTTTCTACCCTTTGTACTGTGTGCTCAGCATGACAACAGTTTTTGGCAGTGACAATCTCTGTACCACACCCAATATGACAGAGTCACAGATGTGGCTGCAATCTTTAAGTGCTGTTGCAGTATCTCTGCTAATGAGCTCTTGCCAGAGCTAGTAAACCAAGTCCTGTAGATGTGGGTGTGTTTGTATTACAAGGGAGTTCTCCCTCTTCTTCTCTCTTAACTTGGTTTCCTATTTCCCAAAGCCAATGCTGACATCAGGTACATGTATCTAGTTACATAGGCAATGGCTCCTTCTCTAAGCCAGACTATTCCTGTCTCAAAAGAATGCAGAATTTTGTGACTTACCCTGGAGCACTGCGGTGTTGCTGGCAGCAATAAAAAAAGCTACAGCAGTGAATGAAGGAAGGTCTTTTCTAGAGGATTGGGAGTTCAGGATGCACTCACAATTGAGCTTTTGTTTGCTGTTGTTCTTTTCAAATAACTAAAAATTCAGGGAGTGTGTTGGGGAAAGCCCCTTTGATATGTTGGGTGCTCATCTATCCGGGAGGATGTGGTCTGAGCAGGGTGGACAGTTTCCTTCTCTGCGCAGAACAGAGCAAGGATTGTCTGAGTATGAGAAAGGCAAAGCAGTGATCCTTCAGACCACAGCCTTGTTACTCTGGGCTTTTATGTTTGGAATCAGGAGTTTCTTTAGCTCTGCAATTTGTACTGTGCTGTAAGGCAAAATGGATGAAAAACACAGTCTAGGGAAAAGACTGCGGCTTTCTTGGGTTTGCACTGATGTTGCCCCCTTGATATCGTTTAGGTTTTTTTCTGAGATTTGTCATTTCTGTGAAAGCAAGGAGGGAGGTCTGGGACTTTGCTTTCAGAACCTGGGAGAGACTGGGCTTTGATGGAATACATACCATCAGCCTTAATGTATGTAATAATACAAAGCTGAATTTTTCAACTTTTGGCATGATGTATTGTTTGATTCTCACCTCCGTGACACTCCGTTCTTCCAATTAAAAGCAATGCAGAACTTACTTTGGAGCTTTGGTGGGGGAAGGAATGTATTTCCTTATGATATTGGCCTTTATTTAGGGACAAAATAGTGAGTAGAAGTCCTGGTGGCTTGATCTCATTTGGCAGACTCCATACTCCAGTGATGTCAATGAAAGGAGACATGGAACCAGATAGTACCCTCAAATTATCTTCTGTCAGTGCCCGTATTCATCAGTCCAATGAGCAATCTCTCTCCCTCACACCTAAGGGTTGCATTGAGCTGCTGCTGTGGTGAGGTCCTCACATCTCTGCACAAGCTGTCCACCTGCGCAGGACCTCTCCTTGGTTTGTGCTGGCCAGTGTGGTGTGCTCCTGGCTGGTAGCTCTGCCTCAGGCCCTTCTTGTACTCAGTTCAAATGAAGACAAGAAAGGACAGTGGAGTTATTCCAGCACCTTCCTTTTGTCTCGGGGCCATCCTGACTCTGCAGGGGTTTTAAAGCTGTACTGTTTTTCTTTTTCTCCTAAAAGCCTCTGTGCATGGTTTTCCTGTTTGCAGGGTTTGGGATTTGCTAAACCAGTTCCCTTGCTGGTGAGCACACCTTTTTGTGTTTGAAACACAAGCTGCAGGATAAATATTCTATTTGTTTCACCAACTTTGTTAACCAGACTGCAGAAAGGTGAGCTGTGAAGCTGGTGCTGGATGAGGGGTAAATGTGACGAGTGGCTTTTCCCCTCCTCACATTCAGGCAAACATTCAGGTTTGCATGGAAGTAGGAGAGTATGAACACAACTTGAGTGCTGCTTTTTCTTGATTATTCGCCTAGTTAAGTCCTTATTTTTCCTTGTTTGCCTTTCCTGTAATTACGTATGTTCTTCCTACCTCCACACACATTAGATGTGCCTTGATAGATTCAGGTCTTGGTGTGAATTTTGAGTAACTGCCTTCATTTTAGTGGAGCTGTTTTTCTGGGGACAATTCTCTTGCAGCTCATGGAGTTAGAGCGATGTAAGCCAGAAATGAATCAGGGAACAGCGTTCTAGTAGCTCTTGACCTCCCAGGAACAGATGCTGGCCCCATTGCCTTTCCTGTGCTAGTGGCTTAAAGTTGCTCTCTTTTACTCCCCCTGTACTAGGGGGATCAGAGTCTGACTCTTTCTGCTGCCTTTTATCTAGGGCTGTTCCAATGCCACGGGAGGGTAAAAGGAGGAAAGACAGACACACCCTGGAAAAACACTGCAGTTCTCTCCGGTGTTGGAGTCTTTTACCCATGTTTCTAATATGACTTTTAATTTGGCCACAGCCAGTCACATTAGAAGTGAACCCATGCCCTTCTTGCATATTGCACACACATGAATTTAGAAGTGACAGATCTTTCTGGGAGCTCCCAGCAACAGAAAACACAGAGCAACTAGAAGCTTATGAAAGATTTATTGTGGGGCTGGGTAATGCTATTATCGTGGCATGGGACAGGGGTATTTGATGTTGGGCTGGTCACTAATTCATGTGCAAAGCCTCAAGCGTTGATCTGTGTGGATTAAATGCATGCTGAAGATGTTTTCTGTACCATGCCACTTGAAATTCTCTCTCATGATGCAAGGCATTCAAAGCAAATCATTTTCCGTTTCCCAATTTGCCAGTGAATGTGTGCCATTTAGTTTGTAATTGGAACACAGCATGCTGCATGTGTCTTTGCTAGATCATGAAAAGTGGTCCATTTTCTAAATTGCACAAGTATTTGTTACCTTTGTTTTAAAATGGGAGCCATAAATTTTATGGGGCATGTGAATGTATATATATAAATTTTCTCACACAGGTGAATCAGTCGTATTCTGATCTGACGTGGGCTTTATGACCCTGCTCAGGTTACATTTGGTACTAAATTTTGTCTGTTGATTCTATATTTAGATTTTAGCTTTGAATTTTTTTAAGAGGACAAAAATCAGGAAAAAGTAGGCATATCGAAGGGGTTGTGCTTCTACGTGTTATTCATAAGCCAGGAGAGTCAATGAGCTATGCCAATTTGGCATGTTGAAGATGCTTGACAGTCCATTCCTTATTAAATATGGTACATTTAAAAACTTTAATTTTACACAACTGCGAATCTGTTTGATTAATGTGTTTTCTAGGGAGTTTTTAAATACTTGAATTGGCTGAGAAAAGTCCACTAACGCTTAATGGGGCATGACAGTGGCCTCAGCCTAGCTGTCATGTGGAATGTCATCTGATGGGAGAGACAAGAAAGGGTTATGTTCCCAGTGTTATGGGGGATAAAATGCAAATGAATTAATGGAACAGATTTCCTTCACACTTCTGGAAATACAATTTTTTTTCAGGTCAGCAAACATTATGAAAGCCTTGTCATCTGTGCCTCTGAAGAAACATGTGCCTTTCAGAAAGTGAGAATGAAACTCCTCTTATTTTTTCCTTCTCTGATTGTACTTTTTTTCCCTTAAATATATGGGGGGGGGTTTGTTGTTGTTTAGTGGAGGGTCTAAGGGAGGGAAATGGGGGCAGTTTGCAAACAACGTGACTTAACGTGACAGGAGGTAATCAGAGTTCATGTGGCAAGCCAGCGTTAGTCAAAAAGCACTGCTGCTCTTTCTGGGAGAATAAACATCTTTGTGCTCTTCAGCTGCCTTTGTATTTTGGCGGGGGGAGAAAAAGGGTTCAAAGAAATCCTGTCTGCCTATGATTTGTAATATACATGGCATTTGTAGTGCAAAGAGGACTGTGAAGTGCAGTGCAGAGAAAAATGCTGTTACAGAGTTGAAGTGGGGTTATCTGAAGCACCTAATTTTGCTCTTGGTGCTGTTGGTGAAAATTTTTACAGTTGCTCAAAGAAATTGAATTTAGGCCACTGCCAAGAGCTGTTGAAAACCCGATTGTGGGCTAAGATCCCTTTTCTGAGGTTAACTCAGATGGAGATTTGCCATTTTGAGATGCAGGATTGAAACCAATGAGGAAATAGAGGAAATCTGGAAATGCTCAGCGTAGTTAATGGATAGTGAGGTTGGGAGAGTGCTTGTGGAGGGAAGAAGCTCTTTTTTCAGTCCATTGGACTGAGTGGTGCCAAGCTGAGGGGTGGGCTGGTTTGCAGGACTGAGGTGTACGTTGGCTGGAATACGTACAAGGACTACAGACAGATTGACCCTGAGCTTGATTCACTTTTGTTCTCACGGACTGAGTAGATGGGCAGTGGGATCTTATTCTCTAATGGATTTGTTGGTCTATTTAAAGCATAACTCTGTGCTTACTCCTCTGGGATTCACTAGTCTTATCTCAATATTGTTATTTATGAGTAAGGAACAAACTTGACTGGAGATATGGATGCAATATGCACTCTAACATGACAGCCTTTAGATCAGGATTGTATTATGTGGAAACTAGGTTCACATTACATCTAAATAAAATATTGTCAACGTCTTGTTCTGCCCACACTGGTACATTTTATAAGATTCAGAGACAATTTGTATCCTGTTCCTATCTCCTCTTGTCACCAATAGCCAGATTTTCACAAGAGATAGTCACTCTGCAGGTCTCATTTTCACATAGACCAGTTTTCTGTGCATTGTTTAGGGTGTCATAGTACGACTGTAATTTATGTCCATATTAAGGAGGCTTTACAGTGGATTTAAGAAGCTTTAGCATACGGGAGAACCAGACAAACTGATGATTTGGCTTCAATTTTTCCAAATATACAATATGCAGAGGATTTTCTGAGCCAGGTGCACAAGGAGTGGTGAAACCCATTCAAGCAATACACCTCTTGACACTCAAAGTGTGAGTCAAGAATTCCTCCACAGTGTAACTGAGTCGGAAACAAGCTGTTGTACATAATTTTTTTGTCCATGATACAAACCAGGTCGTTCATCTTCTCACTTATCAATTAAAGAGTTGCTTCACAGCATGCAGGTCTCATTAGATCTGGAAACTCAATGCCTTGATCTATCATAAATGGTTTAAGATTAATATGGAGTAGGCTAGCTTGCTTTTAAGTACTTCACAATTTGATTTAGCCTAGATATTATTTCCCAATGGAGAAGGAGTTGTTTACTTTGGAAATATCATAAGTGATGGAATATTGAGAATCGATCAATCATTGCCTTGACACTTACCCATAGACATCACCGAGATGCAAGGATAATTACAAAATGTTCAGGTAGAGTCGCTTAGAGAAGTGGTTTGATTAAGCCTCAGCAGCTACTGAAGGGTGAATCCATACCTGGCAGTTACTATGAGTTCATTACGAAGGAGACATCCTGACTTTTGGCTTTTGTATTGTATCATTCAGAAATATTAAAGTGTATAAAATGATACCACCTTTGTTACCATAAACCCCATATCTGCCTGACTTGATTCCATGTGTCACCAATGTTAATTAAAAGCCCATCCTTTGACTCCTGGAGATTTTCTTTGAAGTGGTGCAGCTTAGAACAGGCTTTCGTTTCAAGTTTCTTTTGTTCTCATTTGCTTGTATTGACAACTAGTATAAATCTATGAGGGCAAACAGTAAATTTGTTCTCCCTTTAATGGGACCATTCATGCAAGGGCTCTGGGATTAGGTCTTAAATTGGCACCTTTTAAATCTCTGGTACAGTTACAGACTCAGTGAGCCACGTAGAGCTCTCACCGTTCTTACAGCTAGAACTAGCTGGAAATTACTTTTCTTCATTGTCAAAATGTGTTTTCTAACAAATATTTAGCCTGCCTGCTAAAAACAGTGCAAAACACTGAACAACAAACGTAGTTTAGCTGAAAATATTCAGCTTTATTTCCTTTTCTAGAGAAATAAAACACAGACAAACAAAAAACAGCTAGGAAAAAGTAGATGACATGTGGGGATAAATTCTATCGCTGTGTTTAAAAGAAGATCTTGGGGAGGAGAAGGAAGAGGAAGAGAGGACCAGATAAACAGTTTTACGGTTCTAATCACCAATATGTTCAAAGACAGACCTCCTCTTTGCACCTCCTCCAATGCAAAATGGCAAGACAGACTAACTGGTAAAAATGTTGTCTCTCCTCTTCACCGTCTTCAGGTTTTCTCGCTTTATCTCTTCCCTATAAGAAGGAAAACAGCCAAAGTCGGATAGAAGTTATATCCCTACTGTTGTAGCTGTGAGATAACAGCTCTTACCATCCAACTGTTGTGGTGGCAAGCCAAACTGGGGGAAGGGGGGTGGCATATGCAGTGAGCATTCTACAAGGAAATGGACTGCTTCAGTTTCTGCTGGGTTTGTCGAGGCTTTGCACATCTACGATTGAAGGTAGGTTGCATGTCTGAATATATTGCGTCTGGAAGAGTACTTCAGAGTTTCTCCCTGTGACCAAGGGCAGGCAAGGGGCTGGAGGTGGGTTTCTGTGGCAGAGAAGTGTGCAGCAGAGAAAGTTTTTACTGCCACAGCCATGCGTGTAGTGTTAAAAAGTGGTCATGAAATGGCTTGATTTTCACATTGTACCCTGGGTGTTTGAGTTTTCAACGTCTCAAGGCTTGGGTTGGAGCTTGTATTTAAATAGTGGTGCCCAGATATTTAAAAAAGATCCTTGGCAACTTCCAGTATGAGACCCTCTTGTTAGTGAGAATATTGTTATGATCCAGGCTTTAATATTGCATCTGTTGGGAGATATTGGCAAGAAATTGCTGATCATACTTTCTCTGAGTACACCCTTGTAATTGGTTCTATGCAAAACAGTATTAACGCTGATCCTGCAGGCACCTATGTCCTTCAGTCTCAGCAAGAATAGAGCAATGCACCACGCAAGATGAGGAGGGTTGTAGAATATGGGGAAAGCCAATTTGCAGGCCTAAGAATGAATAAGACTTCTCTTCTGAGGCAGCAGAGTTGGGAAAGGGAGCATATAAATAAGGAGAACCTCCCCTTTGAGATGAAGTGCAGTCCCTGTCAGAAATAACCAAGTTTTAGACCTCTGTACAGGGCAGTGAGTGAAATGAATTAAAGGTGCAGAAAACCTGACAATGTCTGTGTCAGAAGCCAGAGCAGCTTCAAGGATTTTGGGCTTTTTAGTTCACTCTGCCATTGACGCAATCTTAGATGCCCAACTGAGCCTGTTCTAACTTTATATCCTTTAAATCATTAAAAAAATCAATGTATGACCTGCATTCTCCTTCAAGAATGATATAGTTCGCAAAACCCTCTGGGATCCGCTGGAAAAATGGGATAAGAATGTCACACGTGTTTTGTTGGCTCCTCTCATGGCAGGGTATATTCGGAGCAGTTGGGGCTGCTAACTCATGCTTTCATTCTGGAGGTATTTGTTCAGTAATGAATGAGGCACAGGAGCAGACCCTGAGAAATCTGCGCACTCTGCTGTCCTGCTGAGTCTGCTCAGATGGTAATGTAGAATGTCTGTTCTCTCCAGGGGTGTAAAGTACACCATCAAAATGCAGAAAAACAGGCCTCTTAGAAAAATGGTGCCTGTAGATACAAGGAAAATGGAGAAATGAAAAATTAAATTAAGCCAGGCTTTTTTTTTCCTCAAATGAAGACCGATCTCATATTGCAAATGATGAGAAGCCTGCAAGATAATGCACCAGTTGGGGGCTTCTGTATGGGTTTAACTGGAACGAGGACAACTAGCAGCAGCATCCCAGCACTGGTTTGCAAGGAGGTTGCTAATAATCACATCCCTGCGTCAATCGTGAGCAGTAGAAATTAGGAAAAGAAGGAAGAAGTTAAAAGCCAACAATCTTCCTCACATCTAATGATGTCCTCTTGGACACGTGCTTTCTGCTGGGATCTTCTAATACATCCAGATTCTTGCTGCTGCGGCTGTTACAGACTGTTATTGCTCTGGTGCTCAAAGACAGTCCCTAAGTTGGGTTTCATAATGTGAGGGCTGTAAAGAAATACAGAAAATAATCACAACCTCCAAAACCTCCTCTGAAGAAGTTACAACAAAACAAGCTTTCTCTCCAAAATTTACCTGACCCTGCTGATGTTAAAGAAAGAAGCAAAAGCTAGAATAATAGGCTACACTGTCAGTGCCTGCTCCATTCTTTATAGAAATATCTCCTGAAATGAAATGATGTGCTCTTTTTGGCCATATTCTGGCAAAAGAGCAAACAGTTAATCTGAGTGTCTGCTCACAGTTGCTTGACTTGAAGGTGATTTGATCAAAAACTTTATTTAATTGTATGGCAAGCAACCTCTAGGGCTCCTTGATCTCACGTGTGTGATGTGGAAACACGCGATGACAGCTGGTGAGGGCTGTGTCCATAGCTTCTCCCTTTAGTGAACTCATTTTGGGTGCCTGTAAGAATTTATTTTTTATTCTCAAGTCCTGCTTCATTTTTAATGAGGAAAGTAAACCTGGGTTAAAGTACTAGGTTCAAATATTTTTATTTTAGTGGATGAAAAACTGTCAATGTGCGCTTGCAGCCCAGCAAGCCAATCATACCCTGGCCTGCATAAAAAGAAACATGGCCAACAGGTCAAGGGAGGTGATTCCCCCCCTCTACTCTGCTCTTTGAGACCCCAACTGGAATACTGCACAAATAAAAAAAGCCTCTGAACAGAAGGAAGTCCTGCTCCCTCTTCCCTGTGAGACGGCTTTTGCTGGACTCATGGACATCCAGCTTTGGCAGAACAGGAGGAGGCTAAAGAAGAGAAACTCTTTCTCTGTGAGGTCTGGCATGGAGAAGGAGGTAGAGGACCAGCACTATAAAAGGCAGCTGGAAGTTCAGCCAGGAGTACTAAGAGCAGTGTTACAGTACAGGTGTGCATGCAGCTTCATCTGCGACTGCCAAATCTGGTGAGCAAGGATTTCATCCCTCTGGTCTCCGCTCAGCCAACACTGCTACACATTTTCTATTTTTGGTATGGAGGGGAGCGCATATCTGTTGCTCTGCTACCTAGAAAGGGAGACCTCTATTCTAGCAGGTGTGGAAATCTAAGTCCAAGACCAAAAGGAACCATGAATTAAGAATTAGAGATGTTAAATCCCTTTGGTTGCTGCAGGGAGAGATGTAACCTCAGTGTGAATGGGGGTGTGTGAGCTCCCTCCTGTGTCTACTTGTGTGATAAAGGTGGACCTCGATTAGAGACCTAGCCAGAGAAGACTCTTTAGTCGCCAGCCTAAAGTACTTCTCAATCTCCTGTGTTGGTAAGGCAGTGATGATGGCAGTATAGGGGAAAGTCTAGCGACAGGAATAAGAAATATTCTGTTCGGTCTGGGCTGGTGAAAGTTAACTGCAACGTAAAAATGCTATTACGATATTAGTGAGAAATCCACTTGTGGAAAGCACAGTGTCAGGCTGAACCTGCTATTTGTGAAATTCGCACAGCAATCCACTAATTCTAATCTGTTTGATGTAATAAAAAACTTCAGTTTAGAAATTCTTTAAAGAAAATTTTAAAGATTCAAAGAAAAGACTGTCTCTGTTAAGGTCTTTGTGATTTTTTTTTTCTCTCCTCCCTCTGATTTTCACCGAGACCAGAAATCTCAGTATTTCAGAATTTCAGATCAGTGGTATTTGAAGGTCATATCTTAACCCCATTTTGTCCCTTTTTTTTTTTCAGTATATGATAGAATACTGGAATGAATAACTTCCAACTGATTTCTTGTTCTGTTTCTGTGTAACTTTCTTTTGCCACACTGTCAAGCTTCCGGGGGTGAAGAAGTATTTAAAAGGGACAATGTGAGGAAAGGGAAAACGCACACACTCCACAATGGAAAAAGAACAAAAAACCCTGAAATCTTTAGTTTCTCTGGGTTAAACTGCAAAAGGTAGAAAGGGAGAAAGAGGGGAAGAACCTTTCCTCATAATAAGAAAACTGAACTGGCAATGATGTATGGCCAAATGAAGGGTTTGTGCTCCTTTAAGCTCCTTTTTTTCCTCAAGGTACCTTGAGTGATCTATGAGAAGCTACCATTCCTTTCCAACAAACCTTGCTTTCAAGTCTGAACTGTTCGTGACTTTGAAATGATCTTAAAAAAGAGTCAGCAATAAGCTGTGAATGGAGAGCATGTTCTACCTTGGGATAAAGTGGGGTCCAGGCGCCCCCAACCTCTTTTTTCACCCAGATCTGATTCAGTGGTGTCCTGTTGCCAGCCAGAAGGCAAGCGAGTGGTGTCAGTCACAAAGTGTGGTCATCAGCCTAGTAACTGGGCTGAGATAAATCCCTCAGGTACGAAGCTTAGGTTTCTCAATTCTTTACTCGAGACACCCTTCTAGAAAGGAGCAATAGTTTAAGCACAGCTATTGTGAGGAACAGGAGTGTGAATGCTTTCTGTGGGACATACAATTGTACAAAAGGGTAGGAGGCATGGGATGGCCAAAACCTTGTTCAGAACTTCACCTTCGAAGTGGTGAGGCAATTTCAGCTCCATTTTACAGATCGAAAATTGGGAAAGAGATTTTAAATGGTTAGCTCAAGGCTCTGAAGGGAAAATCAGCGCTGGTTTGACCACTAGAACTATCACCTCTATCTGTTTGGACTACAGTCAACCCCATACAGATTAATAATCATAATGGTGCCTTTCGGCTTTTATCAGACCATCTGATCTGATCTAACCTGTGGATGTGAAGATGAAAGGTTAATCCCCCGGGCCATCCGCTTTCCTTTATCTTTTCTGTCTGAATGCATTTTCCTTGTCTGTCTTGCCTGCTTTTGGCATATGTCTCCTGCTGTCTTCTAACACTAATACTGGTTTACATCTGACTCTGTGCAGAGGACCACAGCCTCTTCGAACAGCAGCTGCCTGTTTAGAGATGCTTACGATTTTCCTTTAGTATTTCCTCTCCTCTCCTGGCAACTCCTCTCAGTATGATTTATGAATAGCAAGCATAGCTGGGGGTGATGCGAAGTATCAACACCTCTGAATTCCAGTGATAGGAACCGGGGTAATTAATAATAACAAACCAAGAGTGTTTGCTTTGCATGGAGATCACGTAGCCGAGAAGTGTTATTCTGCATTCTTTGGGAATGGGGGAAGTCAGTCCTAGCCCTTCCCTGTGCTTTTAAATCTGCATGTCATTTTCCTTAGATAATTAAGCAATTCCAGCCTTTCAAGGAGAGAGACTCCCTCCTTTTTGCCTGTTAGCTTGCAGATGTAGTACATGTACCTTGCGGCAAATCAATGCTAACTATATTACCATGCATTATTGCAGTAATGGAGTAGAGTAAGCCCAAGGAAAATGTTCAACCCTTGCCGATTGCATTATGAGCATGAGAATCTTTTATGTAGCAGACTTATTAATTGCATTTTCATTTGCGTTCCTGAATTTTAACCCTTTTGAGATTGCTTTTCAACTCTGGAGTACCACTAAAATTGCCAAATGTTGGACAGATTCAGAAAAGGGAGAACGACAAGAGTGGTCTCTGCGGTACTGCACTGGAACTTGGACATCTGCTACAAAGCTGAGGAATAGATTTAAACCACCACAAAAAAGAAGGCAGACGTTAGATCGCTTAGTAGAACACAGAATAAATATAACCTGTGTTTGGAGCGACAAATGTTGTGGTCAGGTGCTCTTTTAAGGGAAGGGTACTGAAGGGTTTTGGCCTCTCCACCTGTGCAGCCGTTGGCCTGCCGCTTGCTTTTGCATTGCACAGAACGCCTGTACACACTGTTCCTCCTCCACCTCCAGGTGAAATCCCTGATTTTCCCCAGCAGTACTTTTATTTTGTGAGGATCAGCCTCCTTAGCTGTTCTCATTTGCAATCTGTCTGAAGGCAGTGAACTTGTGTGTTGGCTGCAAGTCATAATCTAGACTTCAGAGTGGGGATTGGCTCTTTGCTGCATTTGCAGACCTTTTCCTGGAGCCTGATAGGAACTTTAGGCATTGCTATAGTTTAAATGACTATTAACTTAGTAATTGACATTTGCATCACAGAAGTGGACACAGCAGTGATGCCTGGCCTTTGCCAGCCCACTACTGAGCATGCATTACACTGTGTGTGGGTTACACGTTGATCTCTTCATGGGGCCAGTATTATTTATTCTAATATCCTGTGGTTGTGTGAAACTTCAGTTAGTCCCCTGGAAGTTGAAGCTACCAGCCAAGACAGTCTAGCAAAGTCTGTAATAGCTGCCACTTAGTTTTGTCCTACTTCCTGTCTTAGAGGTGTTGGGAGCAAAAATTTGCCTGAGACTCCCCCTTTCAGAACGTTTCAAACTTTATTTACATGAGATTTGATTCAACCTGGCTCCTTTTACGAGTAAGTTGTTGCTGAATCAGTGCACAGGAGATTTGCCAGGACTGGCTCGGTAAGAAACACCTGCCTACAGCCAGCTGCTTGCTGCTGTAGTTCTGTGTTATTTTTCTTTATATTAATACTTCCTTTTTGTTCTGTTCTTCCCCACTAAATATACATCCTTCCATTCACGTTGACTAGTGTAAAGTCTTTCCTCAGTGCTGGAGTTCAATTTCTCTCTTGTTTGGGGTTGTTCTTAAAAGAAGGGAAGGAAATAGCCATAGGTGAGAATCTTAAAAGGTGGTGTTTGTTGTGGGAGAGAAAACGGCACCAAGCTGTGGCAGGTTGAACATCCTCCTGTGAAGTCCCACCATCAAAGCTGGGGCCCCTGCCAGACTTATTTCTCTCTAGCTTGCTAAGAAAATTCTGCCTTAGCGCGCGCACACACATACACACACACAAAAAAAATTTGCTTTTCATTTAGGTTGAGTAGACAAGAAACAAAAAGAGTTCCTTCCCCTTTTAGGTCTGTCTCAAGCTTGGGGGGAGAGGAAGAGGGAAAGATTTGTCTGGAAGAGGATACAAAGTGGAAAAAGTACCTGGGGTGAGAGCAAAGTCTTAATCGTAGAGAACAGTTTCTGTGTCACTGGCCACAGCAACTTCATTCTTCCAGTATGCGCTCTGTGGGGTGGGAAAAGGCAGTTTGTGTCATTTTTCTGTCTTGTTTCTGATTTCTACAGGAGAGTTTTCTAAAATATCTCCTGTGCAGTATCTGGTTGGCTGGAGGCTATCGAAGAAGTTTTCCATCCTTGTGGATTGGCAGGTTCTTGCTATTTCTTTTGCCAGTAGCCTGTGAGGACCTGGATGTGGCAGATGTTTGGTGTCCCTCTTTATTTGAAGCTACTAAGTCCTTTAAATATCTTCCCTGGGGGCTTCTGCCCCAGACTAGGGGAGGAAGTAAGTCTGCTGGGATTGCTGAAGACAACATTATCTGGTTGCCCTGGGAGCTAGCACCATGCTGCATGGGAATGCTTGGAGAAGGCATGGTCATCTCCAGTCAGTGGCACGTTCCTAAGCTATCCCCTTAGTTGTGGTTTGTGTTCTATGACTTGTGGCCTTGTCGGGACTTTGGTTTACAGCCAGTAGTACAGCACTGACTGGCTGATTACTCCTTGATGAGCTTTAGGGATTTCACTGTTGCAATCTTTGGTTCATAACAGTGATCTCTGCAATAAGACCTAGGCTCCTCTAGAAGGGAAAGATGTGTCAAACAAAAATCAGTGTGTCTCAGATGGTAGCATCCCTGGAAAAATACAAGTGATATTGCACACCCCGCACGACTTCAGTTACACCTGATAATATTTGGTGTATCTTCAATGATTGGTCTCTAAATAGGATCCCAACCAGCAGATGCTTGGGAGTTACGGAAGTTAATCTTGAACTGAAGTGGGAGCAGCTGACTTTGTTGGGCCTACAAGCCTTGTGAAGCCTTGGAAATTTGGAGCCCAAGGAGGTGTTCAGGGCAGGAGATGGTATAAGCTCTTGAGGAGTCCCATCAGGACACAGGATAAATATGGGATAGTTTCCATTTCTTTCTTTTGCTAGAGCCACTAGCTGTTGATATCTTTTTAGTGGGATTGTTGAGAGGATGGAGAGATGGGCTCTGGCAACAGACCTTCCACCACAATGCAGGGTGAGGAGGGACAGCTTGAGTCTGATGGAGCACAATTTGTTTTTCATTGGCAGATTTCATGTCTTCCAAAAATCTCTCCCTTTTAACTGAGTGTCATCCTGTTATTTTAGATGTGATTTGCACATTGCACTGTGCTTTGGTTTAGACACAGTTGAGTCTGTTTTAGAGAAAGATAAACAAATTCTGTGACTTATCAAGATCTCTATTTTTGAGGGCTGTATAAATGCTAGTCACTTCTGAAATGGTCTCACCTTAGTGACTAGTGAAATCTGGTGGTTTTAAAACTCTAGTTCAAAGCCTGTGCTTAAATATGAAGTATACTGGGGTCACGAGGACAAGTCCTTCTCTGACAGTACAGTCATCAACTGCTTCTTTACTGCACCTTCAGATATGCCAGCTGAGCTCCTCCACTATCCCAAATCTCAGTCAAAATAAGGAATAGCTGAAATGCTTCAACTGGCTGGTGACTCTTAACATGGAACACCTGAACAGCTCAGGCAGCAGGGCTGAACTGGATGGTAACTGGTTGCTTCCAGCAGCCACAGTGTCTAAGGATGGATACCTCTTCTCTTGGCACAACAGGAAAGGTGTTTGAAGGGTGTTTACCCAGCAGCAAGAGGTGGCAAGATTTAGCGTTGTGCTTTCCTTCTACCAAAAGTTTGTTTGTGCTAAACTTTGCCCTGTTCAAACAGCTTCATGCCCCTGAAATCACAGTATCTGTAGCTACTCTTCTCCTGTTGTGTCTTGAAGAGAAGACCTGAACCTTTCCAGATCCCACTATGCCCGAGGGAAAGAGTGGAATAAGCAGAGGGGAAGTTCCATGTTCACAAAGGCTCTCTTTGCACAGCAAAGGCAGTGTTTGTGCTCTGCTTCTTAGCAGCAAAAGCCACTCCTAAAGAATCATAAACATGAAGCTTCATTAACAACCAGAAATGAAAAGCTGATGAGAGGTGCACAAGATTTCTAACAGGAAGGAGGATTCCTTTTCTGCATGGAACCTGAGAGACTGAGGCATACCTGGGGACAGAAAGGGAGATGAGGGTTATTTACTCTGTCTGAATCAATGACCACGTGCATATGAGTCACATTCCCTGTTTTTAATCAGATTTTCTCCAAATGGGATATCTTAGTACTCATAGCATGTTATAGATATTATAACACCCTAAACCACGATTATGCTTCTCTTCATTATACATGGCACAGTTGGACCCAGCTTTTTAGATAAGCTCTTTGAATTCAGAAGATAAAGTGGGGCTGCAGGTTTGAATGTCCCGACCCAGAGCTTTCGAAGTGATGCTAAGGAGCACACTTTCAAAAACTTGGCAAATGCTTCTGACAATCTAGGATCTTATTGTGGTCCTGGATGATTTGAAATCTGGGAGACAGGGGATCCTGTATTTCTGACTGGGGTCTCCAAGACACAGATACATGCAACCTGCAGTACACAGTGAATTGAGCACAGTGGACCTGCGTGCTGCACAACTTATCTTTGTATATGCTGCACTCATTCCATTCTGAAAAGCTCTTTGGTATTTCTGATAATGATGATTATCAGCAGAAAGGGATTTTCTTATCTTGGCTTTAGGACCAACACCAGAACCCAACATTAACTAGGAGCATGATCTAAAAATTGCAGAATCTCCCCAGAGTATTCAAAACATCTCTGCCTTCTCTGTGTTGCGAAGTCCTTCACCCATGCTGTGCAGGTTGCGCACCTTTTGGGCAACCTTAGCAGTGGGTGAAGATAGTGGAGCTGTCTGAGCATCCCTGAATGAAAGGGGCTCTTCTGTCTCCCACATACATGGTGTTTGCTTAGAAGAAAAAATCAAAAGGAGGGATGCAGACAGGCCGGTCACCAAACCTGGCATCGCATCTGCTCATGCTGATGAAGTTCTGAGCCTGAAGGTGTGATCCACAGAAGTGGTTCTTCACTCTGCCAAGCCTCTACCTGCTGCAGTTCCAGTGTGGCCTGTGGCACCCTCTCCTGCTCTGGGGCATTGAGTGGATGGTGTTGATCAGGAGGATAGTGGTGCTGTGATGCAGTGAGAGGACCCACTACGTCGTGAGAACCCTGCTCCAAGATCAGCTGTGATCAAATTGTCCCACCACTGTCCCATGAACCAGGAAGTGTGAAACGCTTCCCTTGGCGTGCTGGTACGTGGTACCCATGTTGCATGCTTGTGTGCTGGGCTGCTGGACTCCCACTTCATCGTGTAGAGCAGGAGCTAGGTTTCCTCTTGCAGCATCTGCGCAGCAGTTTTTTTGCAGCCCCCGTTTAGGAGCTTTGCAGCGAGTCTGGCAATGCGAAAGGCTCCCCGCCATGGGCCTGCTGTGCTTCAGAGGCAGACCGTCTGCTGCACACCCTGACTGGATGTGCTAGGAGAAAATCTGTCCCATAATGGGGGTAGTACTGTATCAGCAGAGACGGTGGGGGCCCTGCCTGCAGGTGATATTTAGTCTGAGGAGAGAGGGACACTTCAGCTTTTAATGCTTTTTGTTTAGGTGGATTCAGGCCTTTCCTTAGTAAACAAGACAGCATTATCACAGAGCTGCTTTGTTTTCCAGTGACTGGTCTCACACATTATAAATAGGTTAAAGTTAACTGAAGCAAGCATTGATTTTTCTCTTAGTACGTGTGGGATTTCCTCCCTTGGGAGGGCTTGAGTAGTGCAGGAGCCCTTCAGGGGAGGGTGTATGTGTGTGAAGAGAGTGCCATGTAGCTGGGACATCACTATTTTTTTTTCCACTCTAAATTTTCCGCTTATGATTTCTTCCCCAACTCTTCCCCCTTTCTTTCAGGTTCCAGCAAGTAAGGTTCCAGCTCCCACTCAGAAATTTCCTGGGGTGACAGTGACTGGGAGACACACTCTGGGCCTCCAGGGAGGCCCAGAGTGTGGGCAGTCCTGCAGGAGGAGAGGGGCACGGAGCAATGATGGGCAGAGCTGGGCAAAACAGAAAGGATGGGGGTAGTGGGGAGCAGGTCTACAACCAGCAGTGGAGGTAGTGACAGTGCAGTTATTGATAAGTGTGATAGGAGTTAACTCTTCAATTTCATAATACTTTTTTTTTTTTTCTGAATGAAAGTTCCAGAATAGGGGGGGTGGGGGGAAGAAAACCCCAAATGATCAATGCTACTTTAGAAGGTTTTGGCATGAAATGATTACCAGGCTCTATTTGTTTCTTTCTTTAGATAGTGCCATTAGACTGCTTCCATCCATATCATCTTCTCCAAGCAAACATAACTCCCCCAATTGTCTTTCTCTCCTTAATTGAACCCAGCTCCCCCTTGGTTATAGGCATGTTCTGCTACTTTGTATTTGTGCCACAATTTGCCTTCCAGAACATTTACTTACTTGCTTACTTAGAAATGTACTGCATTGCCTGGTGTTATGGCATATGGTTGCCTTACATCAATTAAAAATCAACATGGTCCAACAGAATATAACACCAACCCCTGCTTCTTTGAATGGATGTTTGCAGCTGGGTAGGGATTAAAGCAGATTGTAATGGATTAGACCAGGGATTAAAACAGCCTGTAATGGATACTGTGTTGAACTATTCAATTTCTATTCTTAGATATAGACTGTGCAACTCTCGGGTTGTCAGACGACATCCTCACTGTCACCGTGTCACGCAAGAGTCTGCATTTTGAAGCAAACCTGTTATTCCTGCAACAGGGACGGTACAAACTGGAAAAGCCCCTTCCTTTTCTGTGTGCTGGTGATGGGCACGCAGTTCGCGAATCGTGCAGGAGATGGGGGTGTTGCTCACGTTACCTTTGTCTTCTACAGAAGGAAAGGGATTAGAGAGCGCTGCTGCTCCTCGCTTTGGTGCTGAGGCCTCTGCTAAGGGCCGGGAGATTTTAATACAGTCCCACACCATCAGTGGGACTTCAGCTGTGCATCCTATTATTTAACAGTAATAAGCAGGTACTGATGAAGGGTTTTAAGGATTTTTCTTTAGAAACACCATCCTTTCCTGTGGATATCTGTCTGAGAAATGAGAGCCTGGGGTGATCTTGCTGATACAGTATAAACTGAATGTCTGAGATTGTCCCTGAGTGGAGCAGGTGTGGATGATATTCACAGAGGGTGATTTTAGGTGCAGGTAACAGCTCTTCAGTCTGCAGGGAAGGAGAGACCTGCTATTGAGGTGGTGAAAGTACTGCCCTAAAGAAAGTGTTGGTGAACACAGTAGTACATGAAGCCCATCACATTCTGTGCCACGTCCAGCACAGCTGGGCTCTTGCGGTGACAAAGAGCAATGTGGTGGACACAAAGCAATGCCTTGTGTTGGCAGGATTTGAGAAAGGAGATGTGTCCACAAATCCTGTCCTGGTGTGTGGGTGGGCTTTGGTCATGAAGTCAGGGGTGATGCTGCACAAATGAGTGGCACACCCAGGTGTGAACAAGGACTAGGTCTTAAACAGTGTCCAGCAAGGCTGAGAAGATAAATGGGACTGGGTGGACTGCACAATAGCTAAGCAGTTGCTAGCCCCACGGTAGCTTTTACTTTGTGCTGACAGGGGTTCTGGACATGCAGAGATCTTCAGGAGCAGTAGTGAGCTGCTGCTGGGTCCAGAGGGACTAGAGAAACTTTAATCATAAGGACAAGTTCTGCGTGTCACAGCTGCAGCCTCACTGTAGGAGGATGACATTAGGTGGGCAGTGCATCCCCTTACAGTGCATAGCAATGACAAGATACAGGGGTGGCATGCGTGACACTGTTCTTGCAGCAGTCGGTCTAGGGAGTAGGGAGACAGTTGAGGTCCTTCCCGTTCCCCGTGCCATGCCGTTCCTTTACAAGCGGCAGGAGGGTGCAGTCCCGGGGCTGGCCCGGCTCTGGGCATGCAGAGCAGCCCTTCCCACAGGTGTGTGTAACTTGTGCGATCCCCTCGCCCGTGGTTTTATGGATCAGCTCTGGCTGAGGCCCACGTCACCGCTCCCACACAAATGAAATGTCATCTCCTAAACATTTTGGCAGCGTAGTTTGAAAAGGAGCCGATTCCAAGCCAGAAATAACATCCGTTGGGTTGGGGGCGGGTGATTTGCTTCCCCTGCCCCCACCTCCCACTTTCCCTCTCTGCGTTGGGATTTGCGGCTCACGGGCAGGGCTGTGCCCGTGGCGAGGGCCCCCCCCCGCGCATCGGCTCGCCCAGCTCCTCCCCCCCTCTTCCTCCCGACCCCCGGAGCTGTTAGCGCTTTTCTCCGCAAACCGGCTGCCACCCCGAACCCTCTTTTCACTCCCGCAGGAGTGACGTTTAGCCACAGCTCCCACCGTTTGCAACAGCCAGAGGTGTTTGCAGTCCCCCTTTTCCCTCCTCCAACTTGCTGCTGGCCCTCCCCAGCCCCAGTTACCCGCTCTGCAGCGGGAGGTGGCTCAGCCCGGGGCATTGGCTAACAACGCCCCCCCCCNGGGAGAGCCGTGTAGTTGGTGGATGCGTCCTTGGACGGCAAAGAATGGCTGATGTGGTAAGTGGGAGGGTGGCACGATTAACATAACGCTAATTATTGACACTTTTCGGAGGGAGGTGGAGAACGGGGGAAGGTCGACCGTGGGTTTGATCTGAAGAGAAAGTGCCGACGTGTTGCTGCAACGAATCGTTCCGGAGGGACGTGACACAGGCACGGATGGCTACGACAAGGGTGACCCCCGGGAGGATGGGGGACGCCCCGCGGCCGTGGGAGGCGGCAGCCTGCCCTCTCCCCTTCGCACCGTGCCATTACTCACTCCTTGTCCGGGGGCTGAAGCGGCAAAGGCTCCGGGGGCTTTGCCAGCAGAAAGCGGGTGTCCCGCCCGGGGGAAACGTCGCATCCCTGCGATGGGAGCGGGAGCGCTGCACTGCCATGACCTAAAGCAATACATCTCCCTCGCTCCTTCTCCCGACACAGTCCCGAGATGCTGCTGCAGTGAGCTGCCTGCAGACACTGCCCTTTCTTGGTTATTCGACCCCCCCCCCCCCCCCCCCCCCAATAAATCCTGCTGGTCTCCCTTCCTGGACGGTGGCAAGGCTGCCGGGATTCCCTGGCGGGTTCCCACACGGCCGGGAGGCTCCGCTCGGAACGGGCACATCCCCATGCCCGGAGCCGGCTCTGGAGCGGTGCTGTTGGATGGCTGAGCCCGTGGGTACGCTGTCACACACGGGGAATCACCCGGGAGCCGCTCATCCCAGCTGCGTTGCCTTATCCCCCTTACCCACATCCAGCCTTTGTGCATACATCTGCCTGCATCTAGACAGGGCGAGGAATACCTACGCTGCTGTAAATACGAGTGTGTGTAAATATACATCAGGAGAAACAGTGAATGACGGCTGCTTTGTCTCAGGCAGGAGCACACACATACCAAATCAGGAGAAAAGGCTGGGTGATGCTCCAGCTGATTCGGTGCGGCGCGGTGTCCCGCTCCCGCCCCCGGCCCCGCTCCCGGCCCCCGGCGGCGCGGCGCAGCGCGGCTGGTGACTCGGTGGTGTATTTCAGCGGCGGCGGCGGCTTGGCAAGGCTCGGGGCTCCTCCCCCCGTGTGGTGTTACCCTCTCACTTGATCAAATCCTTGAACGTGAACAGTTTCACTGAAAAGCACTTTTCAAAAAAAAAAAAAAAA
>VUYV01000011.1:2459621-2476890 GCA_008711295.1 Anarhynchus alexandrinus | reverse complement strand
GGGGAGGGGGAGAAGGAGGGGGGGCCCCACACACACACACAAAAAAAAAAAAAAAAAGAGAAAAAAGTTTTCCTGGGGAAAGATGAAGGAGGATGGGAACACCTTTCTCCCCCCGCCCCCGAAAGTAGGGCTGGGACCGCCGGGGTAGCGCGGTCGGAGCGGCGCCAAAGGGGCCGGACTGGCCGGAGCCTTCTCCCTTGCGCAGGGAAGACCCCCCCCGGCTGCCCGCTCCAGTCTGTCCCATGTGCCTGCACAGCTGGGTCCCCTTGCTCTCTGGCTCTTCGTGTGTAATATACACCCCGGCACGCTTCGCTGCCTCTGTGCCAGGGGATGAGCGATGTACGGTGGTGGTGGGAAAGCCCTCCTGTTCCCAGCTCTGCGTGCTGGCGACAGGANCCCTCAAAGTGAAAAACTTCTTCCTAAGTGCATGCTGCATGCTGGCGACAGGGGAGATCCTATTAATTCATTAAGGAGTGGAAAGCCCCACAGCACGTTAAGGGACTGAAAGGAGGCAGGTAGTGTCAGCACCGTGAAAAGTTTATAAAAAATCGATGACATCTCATGCCTTTTCCCTAAAGTCAAAAATAACCAGTAGCTGAGGTGTCCCTGAAAGTCTGTGGGACTGCGTGTGCGTGCGGGGGGTGTCCCAAAAGCCCACACGCCGTCGTGCCGTGATAGTGCAGGGCCCTCCCTCGCACCCTGCTTTACAACGCCCGGCAGATGGCTGTGGACAGAACTTCAATTTTCTTTTAACTTGGTATCAGAAATACTATTTCCACTCTGATACAAAGTCTGAGAACAGGCGTAATTTAAAGGACTCCGGGAAACCTTTCTGTCTGGTGACAATATTCCCATTATTCTGATTATTATAGCTTGTCACTGCCTTGAAAATGCCTCTTTTGTTGTTTTGCCACTATTGGAAATGGACATAAAGCAATTAAGAGCATAAAACAGATCGGCTGGATTTTCAGATACATTCTTCATGAAACTGATTAGTCATGAAAAAGCAAATTGTCTATCTATCTGTCTATCTGTGCATCAGCTGTAGCTTCATAATGTGCAATTCAACCACCTCTTTATTTTTTCCACTGGAAGTTTTTTTCTCTATTTATTATTACTTAGGCAATAATTCTGACACCAATGTAGATGTTACTTTGATTTAACCAATTTTTAAAGGTGGTTGTGTTTGCCAGACATGAATTCCACTCTCATTAGAGATGAAAGCAAACATTCAAGAGAAAACAGCTGCATGGTATATTTTAGCACTACGCTTGTTTCTAGGATAATTTATTTTTAATATAACACGGCATGTAATGAAGAAAACAATCTATATGCCCTCTCTTTTGTTTCATTTCAGTGCTGAATCAAGGGGTGTTGAGCAAAAGAAGCTAAAATCCACACCCCCCCCTTCCCAGCAGGGATTTCCAATAGTTTTGAGTATTTCTGGTTAAAGTAGCAGAGAAAACTCATTCTGTAGGCATTTGTAGGGGAAAGAAAGGTTATTTTTTCAAAAGTGCAGGTCAGAAAGTGATTTTCACAAAATTCTCCCTCCTTCCTTGGCTTCTTTTACAGAAATATGCCATTTAAATAACTAGTTTCCTTTATTCTTTAACTCCAGGTGACTGAGAAGGTTAATAAAGGAAAACATCTTGATTGTTCACGACTTTCCATTAAGATTTTGCTTCTCAAGATACCATGCATTGAAAGCTTCAACTCAAAAGCACAAGCAACAGCAAAAGACTGGTGTTTATTGCCAGTGTGGTGTTTGTAGGAAGGAAAAGCAGGCATGTTAATAAATATTAGTGCTCTCTTTTCATGATTTTTGTGATATGAGGTTTAGCATCTGGAGACTTTTTCTCTCCTGTCTCTTGGAGAAAACATGCTGCAGTTAGTGATTAATTGGATTTTTTAAAAACAGCATAGAGGGAAAGTTAAATGCTTGAACCTGGGTTCTTTCATTTATTAGCAGAGAAGGCTGAATCCAATGCCTGTTTTTCTGCTGCAGTTCAGTTTTTACCTAATTCTACTGTTGGGGTGGCTGTGGCATAGGAACGTCCAGCAATTTGTCCAAGGTCAGGCAGGGAAACACTGTGGCTTCTTTTGCCACCACATTGGCTCCCAGTCTCTCACCTCAAAGCATATATTTTCTTAGGTCATAGTAGATGTAAAGCAGCAGGAAGGTGTATTGAAAATGGACAAAAGATACTAACTCATGTGTCATGATTGTTCCAGATGACCTAGGAGACAGGTAGGATGTGTCTGTATGCCATTGTTTTCAGGCTGCCAAAGCAGTAAAGAGGCATACAGCTTGCTTTTACCAATTCCCTGTTACTTGAACAGACTTCAAAACCTAAGCTTTTGTCACTTATGATTTATTGAAAACATGATCAATCAAATTCCATGCAATGAAGCAGTATATTTCAAATCAGGCATTAGTGGTGGGGGATTCCTAACAACTGGATGGATTTGCAAAGAAAAGGAAAGACTAGTAATAAAAAAAATCAGTTTTTTACTGGGATGTATAGATCTACGGTCACTCTGCAAAAGGGAGACCTTTGCAGCTGCTGCATGTCCTGTTACCTGGAATGTTAAAAACCTCCTGTGTTTTTTTTATTATTTTAAGAGCAACTCTCCCTCCATCTCCTATCCCCCTTTTCTCCCACGTCCCTCAAATATCAATTTAACTTATTAAAAGATAATCCCTTCCAGGCAACAAACTTTTGTTTTCTCCATTTGCAGATAGTGAGGTCAGGATAAGGATAGAGGCAAAAGGCTGGTGAGATCGGGGAATTTGGGTTCTCTGCTTTGTCCTGCCCAGAGGCTTTTTCTGTGACCTTAGGAAAGACAATTAACCTCTCTGGATCTCCTCTTCCATGTTAAATGAGGATAGTACTACTTAGCTACCACAAAGTGGTGGTGTGGAGCAGAATTCATTTCTTTGTACAATACCTGCAGATCTTCAAGTGGAAATTGTTAGGAAAATGTAAAAATACTACTCTGTGTAGAAATGAGGTTTGTGTTCTCGGGCAGGGGACTTGGCTACATTCAGTGGGTCTGGCATTACAAAAAGGAGACTTGTACTTGGGCTTCAAGTATCAGTCTGCCCTAATAGAAGCATTTATTGAGAGAGGTCACAGAAGCTCTTGAGGGACCAAGTAGAGATCAGATAAAATGTTTTCTCACTAAGGCTTTTCTGAAGGAAAGAGAATTTTAGTGAAAACTACTATTATTCCCAGAAGTTCTGCGAGCCATTCTTTTTTCAAAGCCGTTCCTCTCTGAACACACACTGTGTACAAAAGTACCATTCGGTGTGCAGTTGTATTCTCTACACTTGTTTTCCCTCTCTCTAGATGGTTATGTTATTGCATGAAATTTTTCCTCGTTCTGCTCGCCAGATGCTCTCTCCAACCTTCCTGTGAAGATGATCTGATTCCTCAGATTATCTTTTCTTCCTTCCTCTCTCCCTGATTTCTAGGATAAGGTCCTGCAAAAATAAGTAGCAGCACCTTTAATGCTGTTACAGCTTTAAAGCTTGCTATCTTGTTTCTTGACAATGGTTTTTCAAGGGATTTCAACAAGCTACAGTGGATAAAACACACTTACTCAGATTGTTCTTCTGATATGATCACTAGTGGAATGGTAAATGGGGACTGTTGTCATTAGGTTTCAGAGTTGTCACTCTGATGAATGTAGCTGTTTATAGGAAGTACTTAATTCTGTCCATGCTTTTTCCACGATGGAAGTGCTACAAATTCTGTGGTGGTGTGGGTGGGCTTTTTCAATATAAGAATCAAAGATGCACATTTTTAGCTTTCTTTTAACCTCTAGAAGACATTTCCAATCCATTGTCTATGGGGAGGCCTCAGCTTATGATCATAGTGTGCTTTAGCTATCCCACATATACTTGCCCTTGCCTTTCTAGCAACCAGAGGCAGACTTCAGACATGAAGATGCGGAAATACACTATAATGCCACAGTAACAGCAGGAGAGGTGTTACTGCCTAAGGTGTGTGCAGTACTGCAAACTGCTTCAGCCAGGCCAAGTTCCTATGTGATCCTGGGGGTTGGATTTTTCATGCTATAGGAAAAATGTCAGCAGTGCATATTTTTATCTCAGTGCAGTGCAGCAGTGCAGAAGATAAACCTGCAGAAGTGGAGTGTGCCTAAGTGATATAGGTGCTACTTGTGCAGACCACGCAGCTGCATTGATGCTTATGGTATGATCCAGGCTCTGAAAGCTGGGGAAGGCAGGGTGAGAGCTGGCGAGAGACTGGACTGGGGCCTTGTTTTATCTTCTCAGCCAAGCTACACTGTTTTGTCCAGAGGTCCAGTCAGCCTGTGGCCGTCATCTCTAGAATTAGCATGGTTGTGAGATTCACTCCAAGACTGGGAATATAAGATGTCCTCGGGACAAGACTCTGGTCAAGATGAGGCTAATAGTACTACAGTAGTCTACAGTCACCTGAAGTAGAGTTAGATAGAAGAAGCAGCTTATCTTACTTTTTGAAAAGGATATAACATGGGTCAACAGCCACAACATATGTCAGACTAGACATTAGGAAGAGTTTCTTCTCAAAGAAAGTGGTGCAGGAAGGCACCGGAAAGTTTTGGGAATCTTTGGAGATTTTCAAGACTTGGGTAGACGTGATCTGATGGTAACAACCCTGCTTTGAATAGGCTTCTGCGATTCTTTTCCTTCTGCTACTGCTGATCCTATTCCTTTACCCTGTGCGAGCTCTGAGGGTTGGCAGTGAAAAGCAGGTTGTACAAGTTCTCGCAGTGAAGCCTGTCTCTTCCGGGAATGATTCTTCTGAATGCTGTTGGCAGTGTTCTGGTGTGATCTGCTAATGTACTGGTGGTTTGATGCTGAGGCATTACTCACTCCCATGGCGAATTACAAGCTGGGGAAGCTGATGGGCTTGCTGTGTGCCAGGTAGTTTTTCATTAAGATGCCTAGCAATGCACTGTGTGATGGGCAGAACGAGGTGGGCAATATTTGCAATTCCAAATTGACTGCTATGCTTGGAAGGGCAGAAGGGGACCAAATGAGCCTTTAGGCAGGCGATGCTGCATTTAGTTGTCAGCCATGGGTAACTGCTCCAACAGTCCAGTTGGATTTCAGTCTGAAACGTTTACTCCTAGAGTGCAAGATGGTGACAGAGCAATCATATTAATTGCATTGCATTTGGTAGATATTTTAATTGCTATTCTAGACTGTTTCTTTCTCAAATGGCTTTAGGCTTTGTTGTGGTCTCGTTGCTATAGAAGGTAGGCCAGCTGTGTCACAATGTCTTGACGCCATTCTACTTCTCCACTACCTTTAGTAGCGAAGTTTGCCAGTAAGGTCCTCCTCCAGGACTTTGCCAATCCATTTTTAATTAATATTCAAATAGAAGATGGGGAAATAAAAATGAAACTCTTGCATGGCAATTGCTTTTATGGTTGTGTTGAGTCAGTAGAGCAGGAAGAAGGCGTCTGGAAAATACTTTTCAGGTTATTTCTCTCCGATCTTGTTTCATTGCAAAGTCAGGTTGATGTCCAGTGGATCGGTCTTGATGTTGCTTGTGGATGCCATGAAGGTGGCAGATTCCCTGGGCCATTACCCTGCCTAGTGCAGGAAGCTGTCGATGTTCTTGTAGCTCAGAGCTCAGTACCAGAACTGCTCCTGTTCGAGGTGCCTGCCTGCAGCTTCCCTTCAGGCCACAGTACTCAGACTTTTTCATGCTCAGAGATGAGGCCTAGGATTTGTGGCTAAGCTTTCACAGTTATTTATATGCAAACAGAAACAACTATGTGATTCTTTAATTAATTTTTTTATGGAAAACATTCATCCAATTAGATGACAAAGTATTTTGAAAATGGGTTTGAACAGATAATTGATGTTAGGCACGATAAATTTTTCCCAAAAGGGAGGGGAGATCAGACTAATATTTTCTTAAATGCAAGGCTGTGGGAAGATGAAACTTTCTGAGAGTTTCCAAATTTATAGCTGGATTCGTAGTGGAGATTTTAGAAAATATACAAAAGCAGTGTTATCTAATGGGCAAAGCACAGGTTAAGAAGAAAAGATCTTTAATGTTAGTTGTACTAAAGGATACTGGAAGCCAGTCTTGCAAACGATCAAGAATTTACTTAAGTCATACCATAGTGTCATGCTTCTTAAGGTCCCTGGATGTCTGTAGATAGAATGGAGGAGAGCAGTACATGTTTACTTGAGTCAGTGCTCTCTTACAAAGCCAGATTCATTTCAGGATTGAAGGCCAAGCCTGAGCTCATGGCTGAGATTGGTTCCAGGACAATTGAAAGGCTTGAAGGCTTGAGGCTGAGAGAGTTGGGGCTGTTCAGCCTGGAGAAGAGAAGGCTCCGGGAAGATCTTATTGTGGCCTTCCAGTACCTAAAGGGGGCCTACAGGAGAGCTGGGGAAGGACTTTTTACTAGGGCATGTAGTGATAGGATGAGGGGGAATGGCTTCAAACTGGAAGAGGGCAGGTTTAGATTAAACATTAGGAAGAAATTTTTAATTTTGAGGGTTGTAAAGCACTGGAACAGGTTGCCCAGAGAGGTTGTTGAGTCCCCATCCCTGGAGGTGTTCAAGGCCAGGCTGGACGTGGCCTTGGGCAGCCTGGTCTAGTGGGAGGTGTCCCTGCCTATGGCAGGGGGGTTGGAACTCGATGATCTTCAAGGTCCTTTCCAACCTAAACCATTCTATGATTCTATGATTCTATGAAAGGAACCTGTCGGTTATGGAGTTAAAACTTGGGTTTGACTGGGATCCGGTCAAGTTTATTTTCCAGTGAGAATCAGTGTTTGAAGGTGTGGAGTCCAACCTGCCTCTAATTGAGATGGTAGATTAAATGACATGTTCCTCGTGAAGCATTGAACACTGTAAATGCAGGAAGTCCCCAAAGCCACAAAGTATTTGGTTGGATCCTTCGTGTAAATTGATGTAGGATTGATCTAGGCCAGTTTACTGTAGTTGAGAATTCAGCCTGCAGCATCCTACAGCAGTGAAAAGTGCAAGGCAAGAACCAAAAATGAGCCCAGAGGCTAGGAAACACGGGGCAGCACAGCAAGGAGACCTGTGGGCCCTTGACATTCTCTGAATTACAGCCACAGGGCTGTGGGTGGATGAGCTTCTTTCTCTCTTGTGCACAGCCCTTCCCTCTCTCTTGCTTGGCTCTGGGAGGTGGGAGTTTGACCCACAGTGTAAGTTATGCTGGAGACTGATCTGGTGACATACTTGGCAGACCCCAACAGGGGTTTTCAGCTGAAATACTACTTAGTTGGAAAATCCTGCTTTGCTGAAGCCACATCTTTGTGTGCAAGTTTCCTGGTTTGCTTAATCTCCCCGCAGGAATCCAGGGCAAACAAATTCCCAAATCCCAACTTCCCCTTAATGTCCAGGGAAAACTGCAGCATCATTGTTAATGTTCCCTCCATGGAAAAAAAAGGGCAGGGCAGTATCTCCCTTCCTGCTTTTACGGGGTGTTGTGAGGCTGAAGGAACTGAATAAAGTTTGCTGCTGCATGTTTGAACAGCGGGACTGTGAAGGTGTTAAACATATTTGACAAATAATCTGCTATGGAAATTTTAAGGTCGATTCCCAGCCCTCGTGGCCAGCAGAGTCGCAGCATACAACAAAACTCAGAAAAGATTGACGCTGAATAATCAAACCTCTTTTTTTTTTCCTCCCTCCCAGTCCTGAGGGAGCCCCAAGTGCTCTCCCACTGAAACGAGTGGCAAAGCCCTCTTGTTCAAGGAGGGTCCCCGACACTGACGCTGTCACACTGTTTTCTCCCCTTCGTATGCAGATACGCGACACAAACGCAAGCCAGGCAGATCTGCAGAGCACTACGGGGCCTCTGTGCCCAAAATAGCATCACTTTTAATTAGCTGCAGCGTGATTTGGACGCCCTGGGGTGCAGGCTGGAGGAAAGGGTGCCGGGCTGCTGGGGTGCGAGCAGCGGAGCTGGGCGCTAGAGGGAGCGTGGGCATTTGCTAAAGGAGGGAAGATGCTGCAGCGGATGGAGGGGGGTGCTGGGGCCGGGGACACGCACGCTGGAGAGACAGACGCTGCTGAAATATTGATATGAAAACCCGCTTGGAGTCATTGACTCTGTGAAACTCCCGCTGTCTGGGGTTCCCTCTGCGAGAGAGGAAAATAATCTTAGCGCGCACTCGGCCGTGGTAAAGCATTTCACCCCCCCTTGGAGCCGATACTATCTCCCTGTTGCGCCGTCTCTAATTGCTGCCAGGCTTTTTCCCGAAGATGGGAATCCCAATGCCGGGGTCTCTCATCTGTTCCGGTCCCTTCCAGCCTGAGTCCTGCACCAGTAAAACCACCAGCACCCTTCCGGCTATGCTGCTGGGTTGGCAGAAGGGATGATATTAACCTTTACAGTGCCAGGAAGCAGCAATCTGGGTCCTGGCTGCTCCTGAGGAAGCAGTGTGTACTCCATCTCCTCAACGGTTGTGCCCCATGTCCTCTCCGGGACTGGCCCCTGAGGATAGCTGTTGATAGACCCACTTTGCTGCCAAACTTCTCCCTCTCCCACACCAGTTATAACTGGTAGGTGAGGGCAGAGGAGTTGCTCTTTGTTTCCTCTCTCCCTGATGCTTGGTCGGCAGAGGATACGCTTGTCCTGATGGGTCCCTGCCCCTTGGGACTCTGCAGTATTTTGACCAACTTGAGGATGTTGCACAAGTTTTAGTGTTTCTGTTCCTTTTTCCTTTTCTTTCTTGTGACTGCATGGGGACAGAAGGGACTGGAATTCATCCCGGCCACTGCACAGTGAGACAAAATCACTTTTCTTCCTGGGAAAAGTGGTTGCACTTACTGGTGTCCTTGGGACTAAAATGGATGTTTGAGACTTGGAAAAACTAGGACTAAGCCATAGCGAATCACTTAGGTCAATGATGGGCTAAAGGCCTCAGGATCCTGAAAGCAACTGCTTTGGCACTGCTTCAGACACTACGCCAGTCTGTTCCATGTGGGTACTGCTGGTGCATTTCCAGTGGAGAGTGATGCTGCTGATATGCTCTGGAAATGTGTTGAGTCCCTTGTGGGGATTTGGTAGAGGACTCCAGTGAGCACAGAGCTCCTGCTGATTTGCAAGGCAGAGAGGAAAGAATGTCTTGAGTTCCGATGTGCTTCCTTGGGGTACCAGAGGAGAGCAGGCTGTGCATGCAGGCTGTCTTCATGATTTTTGGACTTGCCGTTGTGCCTAATGGGGGCGTGCGTTGCCATATGCCTCAGCTTCCCTATCTACAAGGAAGAGTTAACTCACATGCAGGGCTGTTGCTGGGGCTTAAAATGGATGGATATTTGAAAAAGTTGTTAGGAGAAAGAGAATGCATAAACCACAATTATTTAGCTCTTGCCAAAAGTGGTTTAGGACCTCGTGGGTGCAGGGAGGATGGAGTGGGAGCTCTAATTGGTTGTTAGCCTTTCCCTGGGGTTTGTGTCTGATTGGAAAATCCCCCTCAGCTGTGATCAATACCATCAGGTGCAGGCAAGCATGGCTGCCTGTCTGCAGTCCTTGCCTCTGGCAGAAGACTGAGGGGGAATTCTTTCTGCACAAGGTAGGGGCGTGGGTGACTGTGTATTTGTGGGCATTTCTCTGTTCTAGGCTTCCTGTCCTTTACTACCAAATCCTGCCAATTTTGTGTTTACAGGGTGATAGACATGACTGTACTTATAAAGCTCTTATGCTGCCTTCTTCAGCTGTGTTTCAAAGGTCACTAAAAGGAAGGTCAGCAGTACTAGTCTTATTAGTCTTTGTTAAAAATTATTTTATTTTTGAGAAACTGAGGCATGTGTGAGAGGAGGGACCTGATCTGGGTTGTGCTGCTGATCAGAACTGAAGTTGGAAGGCATATTTTCTGACTCCTGTCCCTTATTGATATGGCTCCTTAATGACAAAGGACTTATTTTACTTTATCTGCCCCAGCTCAGATGCTGGGTGTACTTCCTTTTTAGAAGAGATTGCGTGAAAGAAAGGAAAAATAGGTGGTAAGAGGGGAAAGAACAGGACTTTCATTAATAATAGAAAAGTAGAACTTGCTCAGCTAAAATCATTAACGGATTGATCAAGTTAAAGCACTGCAAAGTTCTGCCTGAAAGAGCATCTCTGTCTGATCTTCTAATCCCCTTACCAGCATGGCTTCCCAGATTGAGTTCTTTCAAATAGCAGCTCCTTTTGAGCTGCATGAGAATTGACATGGTGAGACTGTGGGAGCCGTGAATTTGGGCTTCCATTGGAAATACAGAGACGGGAGAGGGGTCACATCTATTTGCAGAGGGGGTTGGGAACTGGCTCTGAATTATATGGCTGGTTTGTAATGGGTTGGAATAATTTAGGATGATAGTTATGGCAGGGTACATGTAGGTCTGTGTGCCTGCTTGTGCAATCTTGTCATGGGATAACATAGTAGGATGCAAAGTTCAAGGGTCTTGTTAGCTTTTGGAATCATTAAGGTGGCTTCCCCACCCTTTGTATTACACCTCACAACCCAAGGGTAAAAGTCTCTTCCCCACGTCAGGTGCAGGTGGAGGACTCCTGAGGGAGCCAGGGCAATTAAGTCTTCCTCCTGCCTTCTTGTCTGGGGTCTGGGCTGGGTGTCCCCATGTCAGTTTTCTGTGAGGTGGAGGGTTGGGGCAGTATGTGAAGTAATGTCCTTGTTCTGTCACAGTGTCTTTCTAGCATTGCTCCCAATCAGCAAAATGTAGGTAGCACTTGACACTACAGTGGGAGTGTGGATGGGGGTGCAGAAAGGTATCTGGGGCCCTGTGCTCCTGGACAGACCAGCATGAACTCTGTGTCTGCAGTGGGGCAGGTTTTGCTTCTATTTGAGTATCAAAAGCCTGGTGCAAGACACAAGAGTGGTGAGCCTGCATGTAAAGGAACATGGTGACCTTGTGCACGGGAAGCCTTGTTCAGAGTGCGCGGTGGGAGAGGCAGACAGGCACACCTGGCTATCAGGCAGGAGGTTTCTGAAAATCACATTTGCCACCTGGCCTGAAAAAAGGCTTGCCCATGAGACAGTGAGATTGCAAACCAGTATGACAGCCGTGCTACTTGAGAGAACAGGTATTTTAGAAAAGAGAGGATCTTTATCCAAGTGTGCTTTGGCAACTATTGGAGCAACACCCGGAGAAAGCCCCATGCAGTCAGTGTCCATATCAGGTGTTACGGAGGTATAATAGAGGTGGTTCAACTATCATCGGCCAGACTTTTCTGGGTAGCTGAGCCTTAAACAGAAGGGCTTTCAGAAAAGCGTGGGACATGCAATATGGCGGAGAAAGATCTGGCCAGGGCACCCCACTGGCTTATGATTTCTGCTGAGTGTTTTTGAGGCTCTGCCCCAGCAGCTGCAATGAACGCTTAGTAGTTATCTGGCCTATGAGAGCTGTCTGCTCGCCGACAGGTCAGAAAATGAGTAAAATGCCTGGTCGTTTTATTGAGCAACAGAAGTTAGCCATTGCTTATCGCTTAACTACTTGCCCTTCCAGGACTCCTCTGTCTCTCGGTGTTTTCTTTCATCTCTGTCATGATCCCTCGTCCTGCTGCCCATTTGGAGGGGTAAATGGTGGCACATGGTGCACTTGGTCGAGCATTAGAGGTGTGCTGGAGGGCCGACTGCGGTCCGTGCGCTGATCAGCCGGAGCCCTGCCAGCTGTGAGAATGGACGCTGGGTGGCTTATGGTTCAGGCCAAATGTTATTTTGGGACCTGATTCTTCACTCAGCTGAACTTCAAGGAACTCTGTATCTCTGTGACCATTATTCCCCATTGAATTCAGCTCGAATTGGTCAACAGATTCCAAAGTTACCCCTTTCATGCAAACTCACAGACAGCATGTTCTGTTTCATCCAAAACCAAAACTTTGTTTCTTTTTGAAGGCAACCTAAAACACAGCTACAGCATGGGCACTGAGAAGGCCTTAATTTACTTAATTAATATTGTTCATGGTTGTTTTTTGCCAGCCTGCCTGGGAACTTCTGTTCCTTTAATCACAAGGCAACATCTCTGGCAGTGGAGCGTTCTCAGTTTGCTTGTGCTGCATTTCTTTGTTGCAGGCTCAATTCCACTCTTCCTTACTTTTAATTAATTTAAGATTATCTTCATTACTTGTTCTTACCTCGCATAGTACAAGTAACAAAGCCTGCCTTTCTGAGTTGCACTGAGGTTTTGTTCTGGTGGCTCTTTGCTTTCTGTGTGCTTGCTTTATTGTTTTGCTTCGTTTTGTTTTTGTTTTAATTTGTGCTTCCTGTAGTGCTACTGGAAACAGGCAATAAACTGGATTGGGGAGAAGGTGTGTTAGTGGAAACTCACAGGAAGGGGAACGAGGCAGGTCTAACTCCAGCACTGAAGAATGAGATCGAATGTTGGTAAAATAAAATAGCAGATCATTTGAGAGTATTACGTCTCCTGTAAAATGGGAGATGCTCATCTTCTTCCCCAAAGACAAAGGTTAACAGTCATGAAAGTCACCGACTAGTGGAGGCTGTTCTCAGACTGGGGCCTGAACGAGCTGCAGGGATTTCTTCACGTGCTCATCCTAGTGGAGACAAGGGCGAGAAGCAGGAGCCGATCCGTGGAACGTGTGATGAGGACACAGGAGGGAGTTGATGGGTGTGTGAAAGCACGCGGTGCTGCTGTTTCTGTTTCACAGCTCATGGGGAAACACCTTGTCTAACGCTGTGTGTCCTTACCTATGAGGGTTGTCTGTAACGTTTATTGCCCTTGGTAGCTAGCAGGTTTATTAGTACAAAACTCGCTATACCCATGTTTATCAAAATAAGCTGCTTGTGGGCACCTGAGAGGAGGATGAGACAGAGACACAGTAGAGCTTCCTGGGCTTTTTACATCTTTTAAAATCCCATTTCAATCACTGAGTGCTTATAAAAAAAAAAGTGTTTTAGAAACGTAGAAGATACTATGCTTATGTTTACATATATGTGTAAGGATATGTGACCTGATAACTATAGAACTAGGTATACAACTATTCAACTAGATAAAATGTAAGTACCATGTAACCAGCGATGATTTGGGGCTGTAGTCTGGTTCTGCCTGATTTTCCTCCGTTCCCTCTCTACACCTTCCTGCTGTTGCTCATGTGCTCTGATCCCTTTATATGGAATTACAGGTCCCTTCCTTCTCCTTCCCTTGCTATGGCCTTTGGACAGTGGCAGTGACTCATACAGCCTCTGGAAAAGAACTGGCAATTAGTTGGGGTCTGTCCTTGAAACCTGTTTTGTCCTAAGCTAAAAGCATTTTTTTTCTGAAAATGCCCATGGAGTTGTAGGGTTTTGAGAGATAAGTAGGAAACTGTGCTTAATGGTAAACATTTGGGAACAAGAAAGGAATTTCCCCCCCCCCCCAGGTGTATGTACAGCACCTTGCACAAATCTTGGTCTTTAAAGGGTGCTGTAGATAATACAGGTGGCATAACCTTGCTAGTTGTTTTTGCCTGCATATCGGGAATTTGAACTCCCCGAAGAGGAGGAAGCATGGGCATTCATTCCCTGCCAGCTCGTTCCTACAGACCACAGATGATCAGTTGTGATGGGGAAGATGCGGCCTTTCTTGTTTCTTTTTGACACAGGCCTGTGCTAGTCTCTGGGGTGGCATGCTGGTCAGTTTTTGCTCATTTTCTCCCTCCTGAATGTGGGGCCAGAAGATGTTTTGCTCCTGCATGATAATCCCCTGTGGTGAATTCCTGCTGACAGACAGTGCTGGCTGCAGGGAAGCTGGTAGCTATTTCAGGTTCATTCTTTATTTAAATGCTCTCCCTCCAGAGGCAGGCTCGTGCTTGACTTGTACTGATGCGTTTTCCTTGTGCATCCTTCTGCTATGGCAGCTCCTGCCCAGGGCAGGGACAGAGAATGAACATAATGGAAGGAATTAGCACCAGAAGAAAAAAACAAAAAAAGCCTCCTGAGCAAAGCATGCACAATTACTGGGAATTTAAGCGGTATTTTGATGCTACGCTGCTTTATGGCTAAGTCTGACCACCGCCAGGAGAGATGGGAGGAAAGCGATTATTTGGAGTCAGCGTGCAAGTGTCTGGGACATGGTCAATTCAGGTTAGACGTGCCATGGCTGAATGATACTTGGAGTTGTCTCAGACAAGAACTGGGCAGAGAAATGCTGTCAGGAGGCTTTTCTCGTCCTTATTTAGGTCGATAGAGTTGAATGGGTCATTCTCACCTGCCAGAGTGCATAAATTACTGTCCTGCAAGCTACAGCTTCAGACCAGTGGTTAAATGGTCTGTCCTGCCATTAACTGAAGAGAAAGGAAGGATGTCAGAAAATACATATTACCCTTTCAAGGGATGCTGTTCAGCTGATGTTCATGGTCCAAAATCCACTCTGGTTTATGGCAAATTTATGCTGGTGTTGCTCCAATAGAGCTTGATTTACAGTAGCGCGAACAGGACCCTAATGTGAATATTTCTGTGTGAAGCCTTAGTTTTGCCCATGTGGGTCTTTATGTATCTCCTTGGCTTTGTGCCCTTAATTATTTTTTTTTCTCTCCATTCTTCTTTTCCATTGTCCTGAGATTGGGACAGTGGAAATGAGTTGCCTGATTATGGGGTACATGACTAAGTCTGCAACTTGAGGGATGAAGATTGAGGTATTGCCACAGTGTGGGCAAGTATTTTTCTTGCATTGGTGGGAAATTTGGATGTTCAAGTGCAAATTTGCTGGAGTGCACTCACATGTGCCTGCGTTGCCAGCATTAGCAATGCAAATATTGATGTTCCTTGGCTACCAGTGATTTGGACACTTAGGGTGAGAATTGGTGAGTTGGACTTGCCAAGTCTCTGTTCTTTGGGAATATTTCTAATAAAAACCTCAGTGTGAAAATGCATTCTAAATGCTGGTGTGATGGTTCTGGGAGAAGATGGGTGTCCATTCCTAGTGCACGCAGTATGTCTCAAAGTCTTTCAGGCAACTGTGTGCTCTCAGTTCACTGCTTTGCTAAATATCTTCACTGCTTACGAGTGCCTGTTGTTTCGAGAGGTCGCAACCAGCTTCCTGAATGGAAGTTGGAGGGAAGGAACAGTTTGTAATAAACTAGCAAAACAGACTTAAAAATTATGCTATGATGTAGCCTTGAGCTGGGATTGCAGACTCTTCTGCGCTTGCTGGAGGAACAGCTGCTATGAGGATTTTTTAAATTTTTTTTTTTCTGGGTAGATAAATAGTACACAGATTTGGCCAGACAGCCCAAGTGCTGTGAGTGATCCCATTGCCAAACTGGAAATGCTGTTCTGGATCCTCGCACTTCTGCTTGGAGTGACTTGTCACTGGAACCCTTTGGTCTCTCTTTTGCTGTCTCCTTAATGAAACTGCTGTGCTTTGTTTAAATCCTTGGTATTGTAAAAAACGCTTGCCTTGATAAGGACCCTACCCTGATGAAGCAATGGCTTCTGTCAGAGCAGCATGCTATATTTCAAGGTCTTATTTTTTATCTGCCTGATGTTGGAGTAGGGCAACAAGAATACCTTCAAAGTCAGTGGTGATACACTGATGGAGTGTCAGTAAGATGGGAATTAGACCCACGTGCCTTCCCCTTCTCTGGCTGCCGGTGCACTTGGACAGGATGGAATTTGAAATCCTCTTCTGCCTGCGTGGCTGTGCTTCAACCTGTGTTTTCTAACAGACAGCAACCAGAAAAGCATTAATGCTGTGATAAATTACCAAGTGTCACAAGCCATTGAGCTGCAAGGTGAGGCAGAGGGTTGTCTCTTGAAGGGGCTGAGCAATCCAGGAATTCAGTCCTTTAGAAGTAGCTGTTAATGATAATGAGGGCTTCAATTGCAAATTTCCACCAAGCAGTGTCCAAACAGCGTGTCAAACAAAAATGAGGCTTCTTTACTGCCTTGGTGGATACCATCCTGGTTTGTGGCGCAGCATGTTCTCTTGCTGGTTTGCTCATTGCCTGAGCTCTGCGTCCCTTTTCCAAGTTCCCATGTTCTGTAGCCGTGCTATGTTGCTCCCTCCCTGGTCCTGAGTTTAGGTTCCCCACTAGCTCAAGCCCTGCTGGCTCATCTCAACACTGCCGCCAGTGCTTTATAGGGTCTTGGTGAAAGCCTAGAGAAATCATCTGGGCTTTGGCTCAAGAGTTAAGGCTCCTTAGCTCTTGAGGCTGAATGACTTAAAGCACAAATAGACAGTGTAGTAAAGGTGGTGTATTTATTAGAGCAAATTCCCATTAACTCTTCTCCTTGACAGGCTAAATATCTCTAGCTGTTCCTGTCCGTTGTCCTACAAGATCTGATTCAAAGCCAGTGAATTCTTTGCATTTCTATTGAGTTTAATGGGTTTTGGACATGTGCCCAGGAACATAAGATCAGATGTGCTGCATGAGACCAAAAGTCCATCTATTCCCAGTGTCACATATGTGACATTGCTCAGTAGCACAGTTGTATCTGGTGTTGAATTGTATCTGATATATCTAGCATCTATCTGGAATCAAGCATGTGTAGGACATAGAGCCCTGCAAAGAACCTACTGCTCAGTTTGGTGTTTTTGAGTGTGTATGGGGTGGTTGACAGAAGGGAAATAATTTGGTCTTAATTCCTATCCCCAATCTCCACCCTGACAGGTCTCCCTGGATTCTGTCCTGGATCAAGCACAGACTGTCATACCAACAACACAAAAACCCCCAAAACACCCACAACACAAAGAACGAAACAAAAACCCACATCTCCTTATTTTTTAAGAAATTGTTTAAAGGATTTTTTTTTTTTATAGAAAAGCTGAGATTTTTCTTTTAAAAGGTTAAAACAAAACATTTATAATTATATACTTATAAAAGCAAATTCAGCACAATTTAGGAGATATAAAATATGCTGGCCTTATTAAGTTGCTATTTTACTGTGAAAAGTCACTCTTGAAAATACTACCCCCTCGGATTTTCTGCACTATGCTGTGTCTTGGTATAAAGTTGGTGAAAAGAAAGTTGCAGTGTTCATGTCCTCTTGTTGGAGGAAAGCAGTGAGCTCCATGGATAAAAACAGAGATTATAGTGTCTGATGCAGGCCCTGCTAATAAGTTGCTTTGTTTTAATTACAGGAATTACCTTGCTGACATCAGTTTGTCAGTCAGCAGGGTGGATGCTTACATGCTGTTCTGGAGGTGGCCAGAAAGTAGCAGTTACTTTAGAGAGTGGGTTTTTTTTGTGGAGGAACTTTTTAAAGTGAAAAATTCAAACTCACAAGTACATGTGTGGGTCTTTTTGGTGGTTTTTTTTTTTTT
>VUYV01000011.1:2417668-2459611 GCA_008711295.1 Anarhynchus alexandrinus | reverse complement strand
TCCAAACAAATAAGTAAAGTTTGGGGTTTTTTTGGTGGTTTTTTTTTTTTGTTTCTTTGGGGTTTTCTTGTGTGTGGATTTTTAATTTTTTTTAATATGGGTTTGGTAACATTTTTTTCCTAATAATAGCAGCTGGCAAAACCTAAAATCAAACTCCCTCTTCTTTGTCCTGGTTAGAAACTCACTAGTTTATGGCTGTGTAGGTTGGGAGGTTGGTGTGTTTGAGAGTGGAGGGGGAGTTGCACTTCACATCTACATCACTTGGTTCCATTTCTGAGATCCAATTTTGGCAAATACTTTCATTTTGCTTAAAGGGCTGTTTTTTCTTGTTTGGTTGGCTTTTTTACCCCAAAGTTAAGTTGCAGCTGAGATGGAGTCATGAGTGCCTTTGGAGGCAATAGGGTAGAGCTCACATGTGCATTATTTGTGTGCAATGGAGAACTATGTATGAGCTCATCCTTTAGCCTTTATGTTAACCACTGACAAGGTGTTTCCCTCTGTGCCTCAGTTTCCCCACCTGTGAGAGGAAACTGAGCTCCTTTGCAAAGCCTTTGAGACTGACTGATGAAAAGCACTGGGTAAGCGCTCGACTAAGATGCTTTTTCTTTCTCCTTCCCACAGAGAATCAGGTGTTGGCCACTGTTCCAGGCAGGCAATAAATGCGAACCATTCTATTGTATTTTTCCAATCTTAATTTTCCTGGGTTGCATAAACAGAATAACAAAGTTGTGAGACTCGTGGCCTGTTTGGTTGTGATCCCATCAGTCTGCAGGGGGTTGTAGTCTACGAGCTGCTGCGTAGATGTTCCAGCTGAATTCAATTTATGATTTTCTTTTTGAAACATAATTTCATTTCTAAATGTGGAAAGTGTACGGAGCGGGAGATTTGTCCTGGTGCTAGGAGGAGAGTCCTAGTCTGATTATTTAAAATGAATTAGTTCTGATGAAATATTTAGCCTTTATACAACACATTTAATACAGTGAATTGCATTTTATTTATTAATGGCTGTTGCAATGAGATTTGGAGAGGAGTTCTGTTGTAATATTGCAAAATATAGTAATGACTATAATATTTTGTTGAATTATTAATAGCCACTGTGCCTACAGAACTACATAAGTGTCAGATTTCAAAATTGTTTTTATCCAAAGGGTGATATGTGGGCATTGTTTTGCTTTTTTGACAATTTTTCAAACACTTTTTTTTTTTTTGTTAATTAAAGGGACAAAATGAAAGCAGGAAGGACAGTCAGGTGTTGTCACTGTTTAACTCAACTCTCTTCTCATTATCAAAGCACCCCCAGGAAACGCGTTGAAGATCATTTCTTTCTGCCAGAGCCAGGTCTGTTTGCAAAGTCAGATTCCTTGTGGTGGAAGAATTAATTGCAATTAAAAGGAAGGGTGGGTGGGGACGCCGGGCACAGGGCTGACCCAGACTGCTGCTTGTTTAGCAAAACACCCGTGTCTTACTGCTACCTTCTCTACTGCCAACTGGTTTATTTGTCTACTTCATCCATCCTTGGTGGTTATTGTCAAAAAAAGCCGGGCAGAGCACTTTTAATTTCTGTGAACCAGATTTTCCTCCACTGGGACAGACGCTAAGCTGTCAAAGGTTTGGCTTCCAGCCCGTGACTCTGCTCCGTTCAATTTGTGGCTGTGGCCCTGTGAATGATGGCAAATTCTGCCAGTTGGGCCCCAGTGCCCACCTCAGGGGGGATGCTCCTTACCTATTCCATTCCAGGTGGTGCCCAGGGAGCTCCTGGATGTCTACTGGCCCATGCTTGGCCTGGTGTGGCAGTGTGACGGTTTTGCTGTTAATGTCCCCCAGCACAGTTGTGTCCCATGCCAACGAACACTTTCAGACAAACTCAGGCCTGGTTTAGGGGACAGGGTAGCCCAGGGATGTTTCATTTTGGCACCTTGTCTTGGGAAGGAAGGAAGTTTAGCCAGATGGAGCCAGCAAATGGGCCCTGGCCTCTATATTTTCTGATATGGGCATAGCAAATGAAGAGAAAAGGTGATATGAAGGTAAAGGTCTCTCTTCAGCAATTGTTGTTCCACTGTTCCCTTTGAATGGAGTAGAAGTTGTCTGAGGTCTCCCTGGACTTTATTTGGGGCCTGTAATACCAGTACAGGACAGTGAAGATGTGGGAATACACCAAAGGTTTCCCTTATCCACCTAAAACTGCTGCTCTGAAAGCGTTCGGTTAAGCCACTTGACCAATTACCCCTTGGTCTCTGGTGTGACTTTCTGGGTTGCTGAGCAACTGGGAAAAGCTTGCAAGGCATACTTGTTAATTACTGGCGACCAGTGTGTTTTCCTTCTCTTCCCAGCATCTTTCCCATTTTATTTAATTTTCCAACTGAAGCTGTGTATCCAAAGGAAATCTTTCTGGATATTTGGGTGTATCCTGAGGCACTTTGAAAGATCTCATTCATGAGCCTGCATCTGGAAATGTTGTATTGGGTCTGGCTGGGATGAAGTTAACTTCCCCCATAGCAGCCTCCACAGTGCTGTGCTTTGTACTTGTAGCTGGAAAGGTGTTGAAAACACACCAGTGTTTTGGCTACTGCTGAGCAGTGTTCACACAGCATCAGGGCTGCCTCCCCCCGCTCCCCCAAAGGCCGATAGACTGGGGGTGGGAGAGAGGTTGGGAGGGGATATAGCCAGAACACCTGACCCAAACTGACCAAAGAGATGTTCCATACCATATGACGTCACGCTAAGCAATAAAAGCTAAGAGGAAGGAGGAGGGGGCATTTGTTATTAAGGCATTTGTCTTCCGGAGCAACTGCTATGCGTACTAAGGCCCTACTTCCTGGGCAGTGGCTGGACATCGCCTGCTGATGGGAAGTAGAGAATATTATTATTTTTTTTTCCTTTGCTTCCATATGTGGCCTCTGCTTTTCTTTATTAAGCTGCCTTTATCTTGACCCATGATGGTTTTTTCATCTTATTTTCTTCCCCCTCTCCTGCTGAGGAGGGGAGTGATAGAGCAGCTTGGTGGACACCTGGTGGCCAACCAAGAGCAACCCACCATGGATGTACATAATACACATATAGACCCTATTTGGTAATAAGTTAGAAACTCTTTGAGAAGGAGATTCAAGTATGAAAGAGGAAATTAAAGTAGAAAGAAGGTGAAGTGATGTTAGCATTCTGGGCTTTATGGAGTACAGATCTTGAGGACAAACTCCTAGCTGCATGTCTTAAAATAGAAATCTTTAAGGTGATCCAACAGGTTGCAGTAAACAACTGGGACACGTCCAAAGTCACCTGGATTAGGATGACCAATTTTCTTAACTTTAGGAGCTAAATGTCTGAATCTTTGTTCAGGAGCCAAAGGATATGTATTGCAGAGAATTGATGGGAGAGGGAGCTCTGGACTTCATCTGAATACAGGCAATTGCATTGCTTTTTGCAGGCCCTGCCGTGGGATGAGGTTGGACTTTGTGTGCAGCTCTTAGAGCTAGTGAAGTCAAAAGAATAATTCCGAGGAGGGTCAGGCAAAACCCATGGGAGCAAGGGCAAAATTAGTTCAGTGTTACATATGAATCCCAGGAAGATTGTTAAAACTTTTCCTTTATCACTATATTCTTTCATCTCATATTTGATAATGCTGCTCCTACTCTTTGGCTTCTAGAGAACACACTTGAGTCTCTCAGCAGAGCTATGTTTGTGCAAACTGAAGAACCAGTCTTAAAATAGCATCTAGCATTAAACTGTCATAAAAATGTATTAAGTTGTAGTAATACTAAAATGAATAAATACACCACCTTAACTCTGTTAAGAGGGACATTAGTCCCCATGTTCTTTTTCAGACAACCCTTTATTTGTAGGTAATCTACTGGAAAAGAAGGCATTAGTCCAGTCTTGCTTCTAAAATCCTGCTGACAAGTTTTCCCCTGTTCATCCACGGGGGAGGAAAAAGCAGTAACCTAACACCTAAGTCTGGAAAAGAAGTTTTGCATTAAGAAGGATGCAGCTGCATTCATAATTTGTTCCTGAAGGATGGAGTAGTTCATTCTTGGACCATTTAATTATCTTTCTTTTACCTTCTGTACCAGAGAGGTACAGAGCTCTGTGCTTGCTGTGATCTGTGGGATTGCAGTTTTTCTTTAAAGAGGAACTTTTGGAAGACATTAATAAAAGGCACAGTCAAGCAGGACTGAATGGCACCAGTCTGAGCTCACTTCTCATCATTTGTGAGCTGATCAGGAGCACAGTACAACATATCAGGGTGACTAATTGTTGACTCATGTACTGCAGGTAGCTCTTGACAGCAGGGTGAAGGTGAACATTTTCAAACTGTAACACCTAAGAATGCCTGTAGCCTGTGGTGCTTTCTAGGGCTTTTCTAGTACAATTGAAGGACACAGTCTCCAGGGAAGGCTTGTGAATTCAAGGCTATTTCTACTCTAGACAAGAACGTACATTAGCTTGCTCATAGAACAGGAGCTTGCTCAGATATGGAGAAGATGCATCTAATTGTGGTGGAAGCATCAGGCTTAGCAGAGAGAGAAAAATGGGACTCTTGTGAGAGTGGATGTATTTCGGAAGATTTGTCTCCGTATATGTTCAAGAGACCAAGTACCCAGTGCCCAAATCCACAATTTGCATTACCATTGGCATTCTTGACCGAGATGCATTTTCCCCTCTGTCAGTTCTTCCATAAGCCATTGACCTCTCAGACACATTTGAGCCAGATACTGGCCTCAGTGTGCTGGGCACTATCCTCTGCAGTCTTGGTCACCAGCTTTGCTCTGCAGTGACCCTGCTGATGTAGGTGCAGTTACCCTTGTTTATATTAATGTATTTGAAAGCATTCTGTGGTGCAGAGGGACTCCCGGGCACTGGTAAATTGCTCATGGTAGAAGAAGAGTGTTGAAGTGACAGTGCTTGGTTGTTGGGAGGTTGGTTTCTCTCTGTTCATAAGTATCCTGGACAAAGGGAAAGGAGAGCCAGAATTAATGGAAACAGACACAATTGAAACTCATCCTTGCTGTGGCACTGAAGAAAATCTGCTTAGTGAAATCCAATCCTTTATTAACCTTTGGGGTCTTTGCTTAGAATGCTCCTTAGTTAGAGAGAAAGTGCCAAGGAAACAGGGTTTGTCTTCCAGTAGCTGAGTCCGTGGAGGAATTGAGGACTGGTCCTAGGCAGAATTTGTCAGCCTCCATGAGTGTGCTTGTCTGTCCCTTGCCTCTTTGTCTACCACAATTGCAATGAAATGATGGGAATAGGGAGGAGACAACCAAACTCACGTGGGAGCTGGTGACAATCAAGTCTGCATGGGACTGGCTCTTCCTTGAAGTTCAACATACTTGAGAGATGGGCGGTCAACAGCCAGCATAGGCATCTTCTCTCCCTTGGGCCAGAGAAGCCCTTCAGTCAGGGGCCAGCATGGTCAGCAGAAAGCAGTGGGATTGCAACAGCAAGAGGGACCTGATGGAAAGGGCAATAGCAGCAGGCAAAAATAGCTTTAGTTGCGAATATTGACAGGTAGCAGATAATTCTGGGTGGGCTGAGGGGACGTATGTCCAAAGCAGCACCTTTGAACTCTCAAGCACAAGCCTGCTACTTGCAAGTTGTGACTGGGGCTGGCTGTAAATTTTGACAACACCCTAACTAAACAGAAATTGTGTGTTCTAAATTCTCCAATTGGTAGAGAGACAAAGGCTGATCGTGCATCGTACTTGTGCATGTAGGCTAGATAGGTTGGGAAAACTAGGGGCTTGGGGGCCTGAAAAGAAGAGAAGTCTGTTCAAAGATGGGTTCCTGAAAATAAGTGGTTTTGAAAAGGTGGTGAAAATCCTGGCTGGAGGGAAGATCTTTCCTGCATGCCAGATCTTGAAAGAAAGATGTGTGGAGATGAATGCTGGGTCATGCCCAGGGACCTTGGCTGGAAATGCCCAAGACTGTGAGCAGTGGCAGAGCACAAATGGACATGAGTTTGCCTTTCCTTCTTGGACCAGATGTGACCTTGCAGGAAGGGAAGTCAAGATCCTGTGAATGTACTGCTGAGGGCAAGCAAGTGAGTATATGTGTGAGGTAATCAAGTCGGATAAAAGCTCTAATATCACTGGTTCTTAAGTAAATGTGAGTATCTAGATAGACTATGGGTTGTGTTTTACTCTGTCTTGCCTGTGATAGGGTGGAAATAGAAAGCAAGCTGATTCAGGGGACATTCCCACCTTTCGTGGGTGACTATATGTAGTTAGGCACTCTCAAGGGTGGCATGAACAGCAGTGTGTGAGTAGAAAGACTCTGCTTCTCCAAGCACCTTGGGAGTGTTCGTGGGGTCTCTCTGCTGTAAGATGGAGGGACTGAATCTTTTTCTACCCCAGAATGGTGGCCCTGGTAACAAGTGCTGGGCATTTCTGTAGGTGGCAGAGGTGTAGCCATACTGTCCTGTTCAGTTTATTGAAGTTGTATGGGTCTCTAGAGAGGAGCCAGACTCCTGCAGCTTGCAGAGAGGGGTTTGAATGTCATTTCAGGCTTGTCTTTTGAGTCCATTCCGTATCCATAAAATGTTATTGCTGATGTCTCTGCAGCAATGCAAGTATAGAGAGGTGGATTTTGAAGAGTAAGGTCCCCTGAAGCTTACTGAATTATGCTGAGAACTAGGCACTTGCATCCAATAGCTCCTGTCCGTCCAGGCCCATACTGTGTCTCTGCTGTATTGTCTGCAGTCATGGCCTGGAAGCTGGCGGTGAGAGAAAATTGCAGTCTTTTCTCCAAGGATGGCTCTTAGCTTCCCCAGGGCTTTCTGCTGCCTGATTAGTTGATCAGCCTCAAAGCAGCGTCTCGGGGAGAATCAATGCTCTCAGCTGGGCTCCTTGGCTGCCGGTGAGAGGGTGCCCTGCATCACTGGGGGATTTGAGTGAGGCTGGTAGAACGCCGCAGGGGTGAGAGGAGGCAGGTGCTTTAGAGGGCTAGCTGATAATTCAGTTGGCTTTGAACAGTTCTACCTCAGAACTATGCGCAGGGAAGGAAAACGCCAGGGGAGCTAGGGCTGACATCAAACTCCTTTGGGTATTTAACCTGGAAAGAAAATACAATGGGAAGAGAAAAAGCCCATTTCTTTGCTGCCTATACTAATGACCTCTGGCAATTATCTGCCACCTTCTGCTGAGACAAGGGGAGATGTAATGGGAGAAGGGAAGGGAGAGGAAACTGGGGTCTTAACAGTGGTTGGGTAGTTCAGGGAGGTGAAACACTTGGGAGCCAAGTGGGAAGATGGGAGCAGGGAGGCCAAGTGACAGTGAGGTCTGAGTCCAGTAGAGCTACGGAAAGTGGTGGCCAGATCAGGACTTGCTGGCCACAGGCAGTCTGGCAGGACTGTTTGGTCAGCCATGCTATCTTTAGGCCATGTTATGCAATCTTTGGGCCACTATCTTTCACCAAGAGTTTTTGTGTTTGAGGCAGAAATGTGGTCCTGTGACTTACCTTTGGTCGACATGGCTAAATGTTCCTCTGTGGTGAGGCCATGGTCCTCTAATCTTGCTAGGTGCCAAGGTCCCATTAATTATATTGGCAGTGAGGTGTCAAAATCCACTGAGGAGCTGAAGTACAGAACTTCTTTCACTACAAATTATCATTAATTTTAACCTCAGAGATGTTTCTCTGATGATAACAAACATATGCCACAGGGACCACACAGAGTGACCACACATATTTGGATTTGTCTCATTGGCTTTGTAGAGTGTAATAATCTATTGTGAGGAAGAGAACTACTTCAGCTCAAAAAAACAGAACTTTGTAGTAGATGAACTTCCATTTCTGTGCAGGGGTTTGTCAGAGAGAACTGCTGGTAATAAATAGATAAACTTGATTTAAAACAGATAAGTTGTTTATAACCTATCTGGACTATAAATAGAGGGATCTAAGCAGATGATGTGCTGAGTGAACTCACCATCCTTGACCCCTCTAACTGCTTCAGGTAGCAAACATGTCCCTCTTGCTTGTTTCCACACTTGTTTCTGGTGCTTGTTGCTTATGTTGTGCCACCAGACATTGGCATCCCGCTTCCACTTGCTAGAAGACAGATTTTGCTTATCACTGCAAAAGACTGTGATATAATTGTGACCACCCAAGGCTTGGTCTGAAGCCTCGCTTCCTGAGAAAATAAACAGAGGTTGACTCTTCTTTCTTTAGCTTTCACTTTCATTGTAGTTTTAGGCTGTGATATGCATTTATGTGGTGATTGTCTCAGCAAAGATATCACCCATCTTTTCTGAGCTTCCAGATGATGTCTTGTTCGTTTTATATGTTTATATGCATGTTACTGGGAATGGGTGGGAATAAAGTGATTCTTGCTTGCTAGTTTCCCCTACTTAGACTGTAAGGGTATGAACACAGAGGGAAAATAGTTTGCTTGCTGGCATGAATTGCTTGGGAAGAGGGGGAAGGACCAGCCCCTACTTTGTGTGTAGCCAGCTGGGTCTGATCTGGATCAGGTACTGGGGGATGGCTCTGTCCCTGTGCAGTTCCCTTCAGCTGTGTTAGCGCTGCCTCAAGCCCTGACTGCCAAGATACGAAAAGGTGACAGGATTGTAGTGTCACCCGTGTGACTTCCAATCTGTTGAGCTATTCCCCTTTAAGTTAAGCATCCTCTTTCAGTGGCATTATCCTGCTATCACTTAAATAAATACTAATTGAGTGCAATCTGCAGAGAGTTTAAGTATACAGCCTACTGTCTCTTTGTTTTGGTTCAGGCAAGAGAGTGCTGGGAGAACTTGAGCTTCCTTGGGGGAAGTCTCCTGTCCATCTCTGAGCCGACTGAGAAATGCAAACTGGATTTTGGGCAAAAGCAAAGCAGAATGAATTTGTCTGGGTTGAGCCTGGGAACGTTCTATTGACTGCTGGTGTTGACGTTCACAGGGAAGTAAACTGTAGTAGGGAGCATGAATATTTTGTGAGGAAACTACATATTAAAAATTTATACCAAAGTATTTTCCCCCCAAATTGCTTGTGCTCTTTTTGCAGCTGCAAGAAGAAAGAAAAAAGGAGGAAGGCACAATGAAAAGCTATTGAAATGCTTTATTAATATATTATCTAAAGTGACTTTGCTTTCAAAAGAATATTTTTTCATGTTTAGGTGGTGACATTGAAAAATATTAGTGCTACTAAAAATTTATTTTTAATATTTCACATTGCTGTTTACTGGTTTTATGGCAAATGTTAAATTGAGTAAGAATTTTTACTTAAAGATTTCAACCGCATGTAGTTCTAGTTCTAAAATGAGAATAAAATCAATACCATGAGTCTCCGTAAGACTCATGGGAGAGGAGAGTGATTACAAAATTACTATTGACGTGTTTTTCAGTGTAATCAGTTCTCCAAGAAAATTGAAAATTTCTTGAAAAGTTTCAGTTTTAATCAAAGGACTTTATGATGGAGTACTCTGATCTTTATTATTTTTTTTAGGAAATTGCTTTGATTTTTGGTTGTTCAGTGCTGCAAAAATGTTTTAAGTATTTCGAGCCATTTTAAAAATTGTATGATAAATGTTTACAAGAATGGGGAAAATGCTGAAATTTTAAATGGGAGCACAGATACTTTCCAATCAGCACCAGTCATAGATAAATCTGTCAACATTTATAATCTGAGCTAGGAAGTTTAAATATCAAGTATCAAGTGCTGAATTATATATATAATATATATATATATTGAACTGCCTGTGATTCATCCATAGGGTCAACTTTTAAAATGTCAGAAGTTTGAATAATACGTGTTGACAGGAAGCTGAGATTTGCTCAGATCACTCGCATGCAGACCAAGATGCCATATTTCTCAAATGTGGTACTTGTGGCCGATCAGTTACCTGGTTCTTGCTGGCAACATTTCTTAAGTTGTTGGAGCAGTCTTTAAAGATTTTCGGTGTGGTTGGGTTTGGGGCACTGGAGCTGGTTCTCTGTTACTAATGCATCACTAGGAGCTTTGGCCCTTGGTACTTTTGGCCTTAGTGGAATTTTTTTTTCGGCCTTAGTGGAATTCTTTTATTTATTTACTTATTTCTTTTTAATGCTGCTGCAAGAGAGGAAATGGCTTGCAAGATCAGGTGAATTAAGGACTATTTCAAGGGAATATCTGTCTGTTCTTGAAAATCAGGGCTACACAATGGATGAGGAGAGACAAAGGAGGTTTTGCTTATTTGTATAGCGATTGAAAAATGAAGAAAGGAGGAAAGAAAGCTTAAGACATTAGTAGTCAATTGGGAGATCTGGGTTTATTTGGACTTCAAGTGTGAGCAGGTTGCTTATGCTACCACTTCCATTGCCTCTGGAAATGTGGTAGACGCTTCCTTTCTTCCACCTGTTGGAGCTTGGGTCAGGGATATGGGCACTATGGCTGTACGTGTAATGAATGGGGTTAGTGAGAATTGATGGGAGCAAGGTGTGATGGATGACAGACAGGAGGATGCAGGGACATGATTATGAACAGGGTTGACATGGTTTGGGGTAGGGGACATCCCTCGCTCTTTGGAAAAGCAGTGTCTGGAATAACGAGGACCTGATCACAGTTGGAATTTCTGCGCTATCATAATATAAGTAAACCACTGCAATACTGGGCTTCAAAGAGCTGACTTGTGATCCAGTAAGATAACTGCAATGTGCTGGTCCCTTTTCCTTACCCATTCTTTCTGTTTGAGCCATTCACTTGGAGAGAGGTTAAAATGCTGTTGGTCACTCTGACTTCTGGAGAAAATATATATGAAAATCTGACCTTCAGTGAAAAAGGCATGATGCAATACATAACTGTGTTCAGGGAAAACAGTGGTGAAAACCTGTGAATGGCAAGCTTCAGAGTATCTCACTGGCCTCTAATCTTGAATTTAAAAGCTTTTTGCAGCTGTGCTGATTTCTCTGTATCCACCACTTAATGTGCCCAGACTGCAGTGGGAATGTTTCTCAAGGCCTGTGGTATCTGGGGCTCAGTTTGATGCAGCTGAGAGTGATGAGAGAAGTGTCTGGCTCGGGGACACCTTGCTCCAGACTCTGCCACAAGTCTGTTTGCAGTGCTAGCCAGGACTCTGAGGGAGACACAGGCGAGATAACATCCCTCTCCCCGCCCCAGCCTGTGCTTTCTTCTTCTGATCTCCTGGAGATAGGCTTGATGTCCGAACCAGGAAGTTTGTTCCCTTTCAAATGGTTCCTCAAAAATTGGATCCTCTGAGTGTTTTTGAGGCGAGTTGGGGAATATTAGCCTTAGCAATAGCCAAGAAACCATACACGGTTCCTTGACTTGTGATACAAGTCTTCTGTATTACGTAAGCCACACTCATCTCCAGCCTGTCAACCCATGGTGAGCTTGGTTTGGCATCTGTAGGGGTTTTGTTGTGTGGGTTTTTTTTGTTTGTTTGTTGTTTTTTCCTTAGTTTTTTTTAAATTTATTTATTATTTTAAGGATGCTTGTTAGTCAGTGGCTGTAAAAAGTACGTCTATCAAGTCCTTCCTTATATCAGGCTGGAAGATTCCCACAGAATGGGAATGCTTTGAGCCTTGAGGACAGTGGTGTCTGTCCCGCAGAGTGTGATCAGGGTTTGTGCTAGTACAGAGGGTGTCACTGTAGCCCGTACAAACACACCACTTCTGCAGGGTCGTTCACTGGAAAATGGCCCAGCTTAAATAAGCAGCTTCACTGGCTTGCTGATATGGACCTGCCTTTACAGGGGCTGAGAGAGCAGCCTGCTGATCAGTGGGCTGTCATCTGGCATCAGGATTTGGTGCCATCTACTTCGTGTTTCAGGCTTCTTGTTACTGTAAATCTCAGGGACTTCCTCGCAAGGACTGAGGCACCCGCGTCCTTTGGGAATTTTGTCCACAGGTTAATGCCTGCTGTGAGGCTGAGAGCTTATGATAGATCAGACGTGTTGGGTCCAGCAAGGAAACATGATTCATTGAAAGTGAAAGCTGAAAGCTTTGTGGTGAGAGGAGGAAAAAAGGAGAGGAGAAAACAATGCAGTAAAAAAGTTTACCCAGCTTTTCTGGTTATTGTCAGTATTATTATTTACTATGCTAGTAGTTTAAAGCTCCGACTTTGGATACAGTCCTCTCTGCTTGACTGCCAAATGATCTCTGCCCAAAGAGCTTTCAGTTCAAGCTCAGCATCATGCAAATGAGATCCCCAAGCCCTGACCGCCCGCTCTCCCCAGTGCCCTACAAGGCGCGATGTCCTGGGTGCGGAGAGAAGAGCTGCCGTTCAGGTATTACTCAGCGTGTCGTGGGCTGTGCACTGAAGGGGTTGAACTCTTCTCTGAGTCTCTTGATGTTTGAGAACACACTGATTAGGAGCAGGTAAAAATAGCAGTGTAGGAGGATGCACACTGAAAGACTGCCTTAAGTAGGCAGGAGAAAATAGAAACTTTGCTGATTATCTACATATATACACACACACACACACCCTGCTAGGAAACTCTGCAGGGAGTTGGAAACGCAGCAGCCTCTTGTGATCTGGAAGCATCTGGTTGGATTATCTGTGAAATGTGCTTTATGACTTCAGTCATCAGCTACAGCATGTCTGGCACTGTCTTCAGGCTTTTTTTTCTCCTCTGCCTGGTCTGCCAGAACCCTTTTCCCACCCCTAAAATCTTTGCTTCAGGAGATTATCTTCCAGGAAGTTCCTCCTTGTTTGGTCTTGGAAGCAAACTGCGCAAGTAGCATGTCCTGTGCCAGCCTCATCCCAGTCCTTGCCTATATGTGAGTCTTGTGCGCTCACATCAGCAAGTGTGGTGGCTCTTTCATACAGTGCTGAATGATGCCATGGGGCAGAAGTAGTCCAAAAATGTCAAGATGTGTGTTTTCAAGGAAAGGATGTGCCTAGGCTTCTTACGACTTCAGTGCACTTCAAACATTTCATATTGACACTTCAACTGCAGAGGTTTTAAATTTTTTGGTAATGCCCCTGTTTGTCATCTTGGGGTAAATCAATCTCTGCATGGATCTCTAGCAATTAATTTTTCTCTCTTGTGCCTAGCAGAGAAGAATATTGAGCTACAAGGGCAGCTGGCAGAGATGATATGCTGCAAAGCATGGTTCTCCATCCCTGTCCACCTCCATCCTCTAATCCCTCAACCCTTACTTGGCTTCTGTAGCAGCTGGCTCTTGTTTGCCAGTCTCAACTGTTTTTTAATGTGGAACATCTGCACTCCCTTGGTGGATTTTGGTTCTTGGACTCCGACTCTAAATGGGAACTCTTGGGTATTTAAAAGGATTCTCTTAGTATGGGTATTCATGAATTTGGCTGGCCAGGGAGGTGTTTAGAGAGAGGCACTTTAAGAGTTAACTATATTCTAGGCAGTTGTGTTGATTCCCTCTATCTCCTTTAAGTCTTTAACTCCATAGCAACCACATGTGCATCTCTGCCTCTTCCCCATCTCTCATCACAGCCTGATTGAAGCGTGCCAAAGGCGGGATGTTATTGAGTGATGAATTTTGTAGAGTTGGTTCTTCTCATGTATTGCTGTGACCCGTTTGCCCTCTTGGGATTACAGCTGACCCTAAAATAATGCAAATCCAGTATTTCTGGGGATGTTTCCCCCTACTCCCATCTGGTTGCTCTCATCTTGTAGCCAAGTATTGTGCAGTTTTATGGTCATTTTCCTCAAAAATGTGATTTGTTTTTCCAGGTAATTTACTGCAAGCAAGGGAGGCTGTAAGTCTATTTTGACATAAAACTAAAGGTATTCACATGCTCAATTTCTGTGTCTTTGAAAAGAAAAATGCACAGTTTCAGGTATGCTTCTGGGTTAATTACCTGGAGAAGGAACAATTAGCAAGTAATTCTGTTTGTTTTTTCCCTGCTGCATTTCTTCTGTATGCCTTTAAATAGGTCTTTGGTTCTGTTTAGAATGAAACTGCTTTTGTTTCTGAAGTGTGAGTTGTTTGCTGAGGTGGGGCAAAATAACACTGACAAACTCCGAAGGTTTCACTGTGAGGGTGGACTGATAAATTGTGGGTATCTTCTTAAACCCTAGATGACTGTTACCTTGAGCTGTGGTAGCTGACCCTGGTTGTTCTTTTCCTCCCTTGCAAATAGGTAGCAAAATGTGTTACCCCAAAATACAAGTTAAACCAATTTGCTTGGCCATTGGGACTAGTCTGTGAGTGTGCATATGGCCAATTACCTTTGCTCATCTGAGAAACAGTAATTTCTTACGTGTGGTAACTTAATTGTTTATAATTGGCCTGTCTGTACCCTGTGATTTCAAAGCACCAGATAGATGGAAATGCTCAAACGGGTCTTTAAACAGATGTGATCCAGACAGCCAGCAGGGTGTTTTTACAGATAGATGGCATGCCAGATCGACGCAGATGTAAAATTTTTTATGACTATCTGGTTTGGACAGGATGGGGACAGAGAACACCAACTCTTGTAAGGCTGCAAGACCACTATGCTTGCAGGAGACATGATGTAATAAGCCAGTCATGCTTTAGGGCCTGTGCAAAGAGCAAAGGAAATCTCATGGCATTTCTGGTCTCAGAAACAAAGCCAAAGCAGGTAGAAACTCTGTCTTGGTGGTGTTTGGTTTTTGGTTGGGTTTTTTTTGTTGGTTTTTTTTGTTTGTTCAGCTATAGTAAATTGTTGTGCTGGTCTGTTGTAGTCTGAGCCACCAGAAAGAACTCAAAGGATCCCTTTAGTTGAAAATAGCCAGATATTGTGACAGTATTAGGGTTAATGCTATATATACTTAGCCTGACCTCATTTTTCCTTAGGTGTCTACTAGTGGCCACTGTTGCAAAGCAGGATAGTGAGTTAAACGGACGCTTGTTCTGACTCAGTGTGGCCTTTCTTGTTTCTGTGGGACTAGTGAGATAACTTTAAAACAGCTGACATTGAGTGAATCAGCTTTTTTCCTCTAAACAGATATTCCTACGAGAGGCTCGTAATCTATTCTCAATCAAATCTTTTACCTCAGTGGAATCCTCCTTACTCTGAGCTGGCGCTGGACTTGTCCATCAAAGGATCTGGACAGAGTAGTCGGCCAAGAGCGAGGAGGCACCCTGGAGAATAACATCTGCTTGTTGTAGGATGGTGGTTTGCTGGCTGACTACTGTGCTTGGTGGGAGACTGCTGGGGTGCCAGAGAAGGCCTTTCTGAGAACACAGGTGCTGGAGGTATCTTAGAAGAGGAAGCAGGCAGGTTGGAGAAGTCTCATATCCGATAGCTCCCCTTCTTCTGGATCTTGGGACAGCACCAAGGTCTGGCAGTTGGGGCAAACATTTTGTCAGTCAACTTTAGGTTCAAACCAAAGTTCCAGCTAAGAATGGTTGTTGTGTGGAGCAGCGTAGAGCCGTGTATTCGGTAAGCCGTCATTGCCATTCCAGCCTGTGGTATGACAGTGTCTCATCTCTCTTGAGAAGCCATAATGCTAGCGAGCAGACCATCAGACCCTTCTGGGGTTATACTGATGTCACCTCAATGCCTTGAAGGTTTCAGTTTGAGGGATAAGGGGGAAGAGGACATGGCTTTGGAGGCGTTGTGGATTAGAGAGGGAGGAATATGATCCTCCTGATGTAGTGTTTGCTCTGTCCCTAGGAGACTTCCTAGAGATGGAGTTTTAAAGTTTAATCTTCAACTGCCCTTTTTGGAAGGAGGGCCCAAGAGCTTCCATCTCCTCAAGCTTATTGCATGAACTTTGCTTACTTTTGCCTAGCCGTGTGTGTTCTGCTGTGTTGTTCATCTCAAGCTGGGCTGTTACGGAAAAGCGCTACAGCAAACCATCTTAATTACCTGGCAAACAGCAGCTACATTTTTTTGCCACTTCTGATGGGTTTTAGGGTGAGGTGAAGTGCTGTTTGACAAATGGGACAAAATCAAAGCCAATTTTAACTCCATACAGAGTTGGTGCTGGTGAGGTTTGCACACATGGCAATTTCCCAGTTGCATGCCACAGAAAAGAGCTAACCAAAAGCTGTGAGGGGATTCTACCCTGGCCACCTGCATCTTGGTTCCCCATGCAGGCACAGGGATGCAAAAGGAAGGGTAGTCTTTGTGGAAAGGAAGAGGCTGGGAAAGGAGGGGAGGAAGAAGCTTGGTGAAATCACCTAGGATCAGTCCCCAGGAGCAAGGGTTTGGGATTCAGATAAAGGTAAACAACTTGATGGGACTTTCCACTAGGAATGCTGTTGGTGAATTTAGGCTAGTTCTCCACCAAATGTTTGTGCCTGTTGTGGTGGAAGTTACTGGTTGTCTTTTGTGCCTGGATTCTGTTTTTGGCAGAACTCTTGCTGCCTGGGCTGCTTTTGCAGCATGCTGACATGGCAAGGGATTCTTCACACACTGGAGTATCGCCCATATCCATGTTGGAGATGTGGGAGTGGAATAAGGGCCTTTGTGGGACTGAAATTTCACAACCACACCTGGAGAAGGTTGGTTCCTGTTGGAATGTAGCTAGGCTTCTGTCTCAGTCTTTCTTGTTCATTAGGTCACTGTTTGCTCTGAAGAGCTAAAAGGAAAACAGGAGGAAAAAAAAAAGAGATTGTGAGATAATGAGCAGTAGCGTAACACTTGATAAATATCTGTATTCTGGGTAACAGAATTGTATGCTTCAGGGTCTGTGGGCTAACCGATATCTTGCAGTCTCCTACTTTCCCCTTGTTTTCCTCCCCAAACTCCTTGGTCTGTATCTTAACAGTGTCTAAGAGCAATGAGGACACTCATCCAGATAAATCTGATGCATTGAGACCCATTCCAGAGAGTGAGTCAGAGGAACCTCTGTCCCCTTCTCCCAAAACAGTATTTTTTTGTAGTTCATGTTTTCTGTGACCACTTGTTTCTTCTGCCTTGCCCACCCAGAAGCCCCTAGATTCTTGCCAGCTGCCTTTATGCATGGGAATGATCTAAGGCCTGCCTGCGTGTGTGATGTTCTTGGTCTGAAGATGACTTTGATATACAGGGCTGTGATGTCGGTTCATTATTCTGATATATCTGTCTCGCTGCAGTTTGAAGATTGATTCCTGGAGGCACTAATCTTATTTCTTTGGTTTTTCAAAATGTTCCTTAATTGCTCTGTTTAAGGTGTTTCTGGTAAGCCAGGCTCTATCATTGTCCTAAACAGTGGTGGCTGCAGCAACGTAACACTCTGATTCAATTGAAAAATAAAACAAAACCAAAATCCCAAACCAGGCAACTTTTATGAAGTACTGAACGCTGCTTTCTTTTTCTCTCTTTGCTAGTAATAAGGGTTTTGTGACATTAATGCTGTCACAAATTGGTGACTGCCTAGGATTGTCATTATCTTGCAATTCTCTGTGACCATTTGGTCACAGTATGCTCACAGGGATCAAACAGCTTCAAGAAGAGAAGACACGTAGCCTAAGAGTCTCAGGGACACTAGTGAAATGGTTCTGATTCCGTCTAATCCAGAAGATGATGGTATAGTTATGTTCTTGCTGATTCATTGCAATAGTTCCCCGGAGGAAGACAATATTCCTAATCTTTGATTTAGCAGAGGATTTGGTTATTGAACATTGAGGGTTTAGGGGTTATAAGGTGTGGTCTTGCAAAGAGATTTGAATGATTTAAAGAGCTACCGTCCCTTAGCAGAGACAAGGTAAATGATTTTTGCTGGAGCAACCTTGCCTTAACTCAGTGTGAAGTCAAACAAGTTCTTGTATTAGATAATTAACATTGATGTAATGTTTAGCCGACTTTCCTTTGTGTTTTCCAAACTGATCTTACAAACAATGGTGGTCTCCAAGGTATGGTAACTTCTTGTGGAACCCTAATGATCAGCAAAATGAGAGTTGTCAGTTTGATGTGGCTGCTTCATGGTAACTGAAGGTGGCAGAGTTGAGAATGCGCCTTTGACTCCAAATTCGGATACTGGTTTATTAACTGGCCACGTAGGCATGGGGAAAAAGTTGTCCTTAGCAAAATGTGAGACTACTTTCCACTCTGGAGTGCGCCAGCTAGTGCAGTAGTGTGCTGTACCTTCTCTTCCTAGGGGCTACCAACCCAAAACATGTTTGCAGTTAAAGTAAGCAAAGAAAGAATTTGTTTTGTTTGGGGAGTTTGTTGAATGGGAGTCCTAAAACCTGGATTTTATTGTCTACTTGTATTGCTGTTAAACTAAATGTTGCTTCGAGGGAAGTTAGAAAAACTTGCTGGTTTAGGAACCATTCTGTTGCTATATTTGGAGTGTTCTGTGTTTCACCTTCTCCTTTTTTTTGTTGTGTGAAGATGTCTGCATCAGAATGGGATGTTTTGCTTACAAGTCTTACCTGCTTTCTCTAACTATGGTCAGCATAATCTCTGATGTAAAGAGCCTGAAGACTTGAGTCTTCAGGATTTGGGAGAATAAAGATGATTAATAAAGAAGGGATAAACATGAGATTAAAAAAAAGCTTTCCAGGGACGGCTCTGAAATCCTTTATGGTGGTGTTGATGCTAATTTTGCAGAAGGAATATCTCTGTTTTCCTGTGTGAAAGTCTGAGCTCTGGGGAAGCCCTGCCATGCAGTTGTGTGAGGACTTGCACTGTCTTCATTCCTTAGGTTGCACAGGGTTAGGGGCCAGCTGATGGGACTCTCTGAAGGCTTTAACACGTTTGGGTTTTCCAAAGTGCGTGATGGAGAGAGCTGCCTGGGAGCCGCGCGTGTTGGAAGCCTGAATAGTTCAAGCTCTGAAGACTTAAGCTACATCAGGCACTTTGCCTTGTGCCATGTGACAGTTGATTTCTCCTGGCAGTTGGCCGAGGACTGGGAGAATGGCTTACGTTTCAGCAGAAGGCTCACTGAAATGAATGTGCTTCTGCAAAGCATATTCAGTTGTTTTGGTTTTTTTTCTGGGGGGAAGCGGTCAGAAACTTCTGAGCAGCTGTAGTTGCAGCATGCATGTAGGTTAGGGATCACCTGGTGGTAGGAGTGGGGGAGAAGGAGGCATTCACATCTTATTTCTCACGTGTTTTGTTAATACTGATGGAGGCCGATTCTCTGAGTATTGAATTCCTGTGTGCCAAACCGCTGCTATCGACAGGAGCCTTGTTAACCTCGGCACTTGGTAGAATTAGTGATTTGTTGAAACATAATGAGATGATTATTCTGTATGGCCTGTATAGATTGCTTGAGATTGCAGTGATTTTACTGACTGGCTCCTGCTGCAGCCAGCAGATTCCCACTTGGCTATTGTGCCCAAGCACATCTGATTCCCCTCTGCTTGCACCAGTGCTCTCAGGAGTAAATGATATTTTTCTGATATGGTTATACATTGAATTTTGCGTGTGCTTTGCTCCGCATTACAAGTTAAGGTTGTCACCCTATGGCCTTTTTGTTTCCTTAGGATTACCCATCTTGTCCTTATTCCCTAAAGTTCACAATCATCCCAGCTGTAATAAACTACAGATATTTGATTCTGATGAGCTGTCACAAGAGATATCACTGATGGAAAGATGGTTAATAGCAACAAGAGATGGAAAATGGAGATGAAAATAAAATGTTTTCACGGAGCTCTTAGCAATTCCTGTGTGATTTCTGCTGTTGATCTTGACTGCACAGAAATGACAGCATGTACTGAGACACCTTTTGCTACATGGAGAAAAGTAGAAATGACCCATCTTCAGGGGTGGAGGAAGGCTTGAATCCTGGAGGCTAACATGAGATTCACATGAGATTCTTTTCTCCAGAGACAGGAGGTGTTGGGTCAATTAGCTGTTGAAAACTAGGCTTCTATATCCGTATTTAAGCAAATTGATCTGCAAAGAGTGCTTTAGAGACATATCAAAGTCCTTCCTAAATAGAGATGTACGAATTCAGAGTGACTGAAGCTGTTTATGTTGCTTTCAGAGTTTGTTTTGGGTTGGTTGGTTTGTTTGTTTTAAACAAGGTACAAGACACATGTGCATGCACACACATAGATGCAGTCCTTGGAATCCATACCCCTCTGCTTGGAGTGATGGGTTCAGACACCAAAGCCCAAGTGAAAGGGTCGATCTGGGCATCCATTGACTGTCACCTAATCCTGTACCCTGTGCTTTATTGACTCTCTTCTTTGGTGGTGGTTAAGGGAGAGAGATTAAAAGGAAGAACTGGATTCCGACTCTGGGTCCCTGAAGCAGCTGGTGCTAGGGACCGTGTTACTGGGCATGTGCTGGCTGGAGGCTAGAATTGATGGTCCTTCATTACCTGGCTTTTCATTTACCCAGTTACATTCTTTAGAGTGGAGATAGGGCTGTGAGGCTAAATCTTTCCTGTCTGATGGAGTAATGGCAGAAAATGAGATCGCTGCAAGCACAGTTTACTTGGTGTTCTTGATGAGTGCCTGTTAGAGAAGATGATGATTCCCTGCCCTGTCCCATTCTTCCACAGCCCTTCATGCACGCTCCCAATTGCACACCACAAGCCTTACGAAGATGGTAAGATATGAGGAAAAGTGATTTGTTTCCTGCCAGATGAGAAGGTTGTTTCTCCCAGGAAATGTGTAAGGTCTTGCAGGCTCTGACTCTTGCCCTGGTATCCAAAGCTTTGAGGGAACGGATGCTCCCATCAGCACAGGTAGCACTGTATGATGCTGCATGCACTGCACCTGGAATGGGAGCAGCCAGGGACCTAAGCTAGTCTGTGAAGGTTTGTGAGCATTTGTTTCTCTTGCATCTTGCTGTTGTCCTGTCAGGCACTCAGGAGTAGGTCTTTCCACCTCCTACTCGGCTTCCCCTTTTGGAAAGAAAAAGAAGAATGCAAATGGATTTTGCCACCTTGCTGCTCTGGGAAGCTGTATGTTTTGGTGATTAGACATCAGCCACGTATGATCTTGGGACTTCTGATTTTTAAGATGTATCATTCCAAGATACACCAAGACCCCTATGGGAAGCTTTATGGTTTGCAATCCTCCTTACTCTTTGAGGTTACAGATTTTTACTGTTTGTGTTGTCCTTCAGTTGAATTTTGAGCCAGCAAAGGGGTGAATTCCTTTGACTTCTTTGGTTTTGTGGGTTTTTTTTGTTTGTTTGTTATTGTGTTTTTGGGTTTTTTTAATTATTATTATTAAAAAGAAGCTACTCTTCTGCAGGGCAGGAGGAACTTTAAAAGTCCGGATTGGTAAATATACACTCGTTTCACCAACCGTTCATTATTCCCATTGTGGATTTGAGTTATTTTCTGCTTCTTCTTCCTTCTTTTTCTTAACTACTTTGACCAGTTCTACTTCAGTTATTTTGGGGAAGAAAGTGTGAGGAAGTGAAAGCTTGTTTGAAATGCTGTGGGGTTTTTAGTGTGGGTTGTTTGTTTGTTTTTTTTTTTAAATAATATTTAACAAAAGTGTTCTTTTCAGTTGAGGGGAACAACTTTAGTTTTTCATGGCTGGAAGAAGGACAAAATGTTTAGATCAAAAGGGCAGAGAAATGTTTGCTTTTGGTCAAAGGGATATGCTATTAGAAAGATGTTTGGAAGGAAAATTATTGACAAGCTCTAATATTTAGGTACTGAAGTGTTTCTAAGTGCTTTCTGTGCTTTATAACTCCTCACGTTTATTGATCGCTTGAGCTTTCTCTAACCTTAGTCCTTCCAGCAGCTTGTCCGGCAGTACATTACATGTTGTATCCCTTTTAGAAATCCCTCACACAAAACATCTTAGGTTTGGGAAAATATATTCATAAAGCATTACAGCGAAGGACCTAAAAGCAGAATGAAAAGTGCTGTTCCATTGTCAGTCCATTATATTTGGCAGTGGCTCCAAGCCACGTATTTACTATGCTTCAACAAAACACAGGTTATTTGAATCCCGTGTTTATCTGGGAGTTTTTTAGCATGGACTGGATTTTAGTCCTGTTGGTTACATGGTGGTAATGTGACAGTAACAGCATTTTCCATCTTGCAGAATAGTGCATTCAGGAATGTTATGAACAATTCAGTAGAAGGCTCCATGACAGGAACTTTTCTTAAATGGGAAAGTTAAAGATTGTGGCCACACTGTGTTTCCATCTGACACGATCTATCTGCTGCCAGCAGACTTGTGTTTGGCTCTGCAGCAGCCTGTTCCCGTGTCCTCCCCTGGGCTAGCACCACCGTTGGTGCAGCGTCAGCTGGGCCAGGGAGCTGATCCATCAGGTGGGAGACTCAAAACCCCCAAAACTCAAACTCAAAAACTACTCTGTGTAGTTTTTAGCTATCTCTTCCTCCCCTTGAATTTATCACCCATCTTATCAGGACTGTCACAAGGTCTTCAGTGGGAGTGAATAGCTGGGGGGTGGTCAAGGGACATACGACTGCTGTTTCTGGCGGCATCTTGGGTTTGTGCTGCATCAAAGTGTCTGCATAACCAAGCCTTTGGTTTATTTCTGCACTGACCAGCCGTTTGTGCTGTTTAGTTGTGTTGTACTTATATTTCAAAGCTTATCCTCCCTGTCTGCCTTTATAGATCTTCCACTAATGCTTTTTCAACTGAAGCATCTCTGGATGAGATTGCCCTGGTGTTCCCCACTGATTTGGGGTACTCTTTGTCTCAAAAGGTGGCACTCTTTTAGTCGTAGGTAGCCAAGAGCTGATGGGAATGGAGGGGGAAAAAAAAAATAAAAAGAGGAAAAGGAAATATTTCCTGCGGGTTCCGTTCATCTAGGTCTCATCAGTGGCTGGGAGGATTGGGGTCCTTCAGGCCAAAATGGTGCTGCTGCATTGTGATATGTGTTTATTTGAAGCTTTGAGTACTCCTGAAAACTGTTTACAAGTCGTTTGAAGGTCATTATTTAAAGTTCTGGCCACCACAGGTAGTTTTTGTGTTACCCAGCCTGCCTGTCATGACCCCAGACTGTAATGAAAACCAGTAGAGAGCTTGCAAATTTAAGGGTAACAATTCAGTCACTATGCTTCACTTGCAGCCTGGCTCAGAGCTGGTTAAGTGCAGANACAGAAAGTTGCACAGGACAACGTCCAGGTGGGTTTTGAATGTCTCCAGAGTGGGAGACTCCATCACCTCTCTGGGCAGTCTGTTCCAGTGCTCTGCCACCCTCAAAGTAAAGAAGTTCCTCCTCATGTTAAGATGGAACTTCCTATGTTCAAGTTTGTACCCGTTCCCTCTTGTCCTATCACCAGGCACCACTGAAAAAAGACTGTTCCCATCCCCCTGGCACTTTCCCTTTAAGTGTTTGTAAGCATGACCCAACCCAGACTGTAAGGAAAACTAGTAGAGAGCTTGCAAATTTAAGGGTAACAATTCAGTCACTATGCTTCACTTGCAGCCTGGCTCAGAGCTGGTTAAGTGCAGATTTGCTCTTTTGATTTCAATAGGTGTTGCTCTGTGCATAGATGAGCGCTTGGTGGTTGTGGATCTGCTTCTACTTTTTTTTTTTTTAGCGCGTGTGAATGGGGGTGGTGAGTTTCCTTTAGTTTTCTGTGGCTTTTCAGGTATTTTTCAGCTTTTCCAGCCTCATCAGGATCTGCTTCCAGACCTTGCTTGGGCAGGAAGGTTATAGGACTACTATTATTTTAGCTGGACTCAGAACTGAATCCTAGTCCTACTAGAGCTGTATGGCTCTCAGGTGGGAGAGTTTGAGCATCTGGTCCAAAAAAAGGTATAAACACTCTTCCGTGCTGTATGTTGGTAACTATAAAGTCCTTTCCAGACTGATTACATGTTTTGCCTTTCAAGCAGTGCTGTGAACACTGATCCATTTGGCATTATGCATTAGTTGGTCTGTTAGCAGATGTAGGATATTGAATGCTGACTACATTTCTTGCCAGTGAATCATGGGAGCCTTCAACAGGCAGCTTTGTTACTCATTTGGGATTTAAGGGCTGGTTATACATATGGGGTCCAATACTAGGTGGGTCTCATAGGAGATGGGTGCCAGTGCTGGCATGCAGAGAGGGATTACTGGAGAGGCTTTATTTTACTTTCATCCTGAAGGGAGATGTTCCCCTGGCTCTGAGGTGACTGCAGGTAGTCATAAAACCTACGTGCTTTATCCTGAGACAGATAACATGCTTGGCAGAACTGGGGTCAGTGACTGGTGGCTTTAAGTTAATTGATTAGAACAGTGTGCTTTGGCTGTGGTCAGTCTGTTGTTAATGAGCTGTGTAGCACTAAACATGACTACAAAATAAAGAAAAAAGCTGTACAATTCTACACACAGATCCATCCCCATCCCCACAGGTTGGCAAAAACCGTGCAGGAAAATAAAGGTAGTAAAGGCACATTTGGAAGTTAGGCTAAATTTTATTCAGCTGTGTAAAGAAAACCTGCTGTAATAATCTATTGCATTATTTGGGCTTGTTTTCAAGAAGACTTGGGTTGAGGAGGATTAGAAATAAAAGGGCTCAGAAACATGGAATTGGGGGTATGAAGTTATAATGCTTTGAGCGGCAAAGCTGGTTTAGGAGATTACTGCCCTTTCTGAAATCCCCGTCTCTTCGTGTTGTTCCTCTCACTTGTGTTGATGACACTGTTTGCAGGACTGTACTTGTCATTAATTGCTGACAATGGGATCAAAAGAAAAACTTTAAGGGAGGGGAGGGTGAGCGGGACCTAAATCTGCACTTAGTCCCAGGAATGTCTGTGGGGATGGTAAATCACTGTAGAGAGAGAGGGCGGGAGTGAACACCGTGGGAACCTCTTAAGTGGGATTTGCAGCCAGAGAGATTGGAAGGTGGAATTGTGCCCTTATGCATCCCCAAAAAGTTAGTGCTGTAAGAGAAGTCGTGCATCTGTCAGTGCTAGGTTTTATTGTGTGGCATAGAAGCGGGAAAAGAGAAATAGCAACTGTGTACCAAATGAGTTAGAAGATGCCTCTCTTTGTTGGACCAATATGTTGTGTTTGAATCTTCAGAAATATTGCTCCTTGCTCTGAGGGACTCCAGCGTTTGGGGAGTTTTTGGTTTCAGGTAGGCAGGAGGTTACAGGTTTTGATATGACAGGACTGCATGAGCCTCTGCCTTTGTTTGTGCTGCTGGGACTACCTGGGTACTCGCCCGTGGTGGGGCAAACGGAGGGGTGTGGGTTCAAGAAAAAGAACTGGTGGTGTGACTTGGTGGCTGAGCAGTGCATATGAACAAAGGATTTTCTTAAAAAAAAAAAACCAGGAGAAGAACTGAGTTTTATATATATATTTATTTATTTATTTTTTTCCCCAGTGGAAAGGAGTTGTGGGCGATATCTCCTGATTATTAGGAAGGGACTGGGGTTATGGGGTATTTCAGCAGCTGCAGGGACAAAGTGGCTGTGTTCTCTGAGCTGGCCAAGGCCTTGGTCTTTCCTGCCTCCTTTCTTTAATTAACGATGAGTTTGTGGACAGTGATAGGAATCAGCAGTACTGTTTTTCTGCTGGTCTGGAGCCCTGGGAAGGGATATGGATAAGTGTGTGGTCTCCCCGATAGGCCTGCAGTGGGTCTGTGAGCTAAGGGTGCTCGGGGAAGCGTCCTCCGTTGAAGAAGCTAAGGCAGCTTTATTTTTGTGGCACTAGATTTTCTTCTGGTGTGTATCTCCAGAGTGTGTTGTTGATATACATTGCAGTAACTCTCGTTAAAGTCAGAGACACCTTTAATAGAGATTCAAATTGCTCAGCTGTGACACATAGTCTGCAATAGCAGCCCACAATATATCTATTGTGTTGATGTGGCTAGAGCCATCTGACTAATTCATAGCAATTAACTTATTTTGTAAATTGAACATGTTTTTCTACTTGCATATTGTTCATTGGCAATTTGGGATTTTTCTCAGGTTTATTCTTTCTTCAGAATTATCTCCTATGACTCATTCTTTGTCCATGGCTGAGTCATGAACTCCTTCATACAAGCATTTGATGTGCCGGTTAATTTGAATTAGCTTCATTGGTCATTTGGCATTGGTTTGGTGTCTGATTGGACAAGTCCAAATGTTGGGTTCAGGGTCCTTGAGAAGAGTTCAGATCAATCTGTACATAACTGTGCTCTAATATTCGTATAAATTTGCTCTTTCTGTGAACTTATAGACAGAAATGTGCTCATTGAAAGTATTTTAAGAAAGATTACATCAAAAGATGCTGAAGCAAGATCAGGGCCAGATCTGGAGGTTGTCTGGGGAGACAGGATACTACTACTGGACTAAATTTTTAGCAGTCTGCTGTGGTAAGTTTTCGGATGGCTACATCAAGATTTGGTAAAAACCATTCTTTGGCAATAGCTTATTCAACCTCCCCCTTTTGCTGTCTGAGCAGATATGACCGTAGGCACGTGCATGGGATGGGTTGCCATCAAGTTACACTGCTGTATCTGCTTGCTACCTCTCATCTGAGTCTTCAGTGCTGAATGATGTGCATCCTTTTTGTGTGTGCTGAACTCTGGAGAGACAAGCACCAGTGTTAGCTGAAGCCAGTAACTTCTGTCTCGTCCTTCAGTGTGGGGTTATGCCTGTAGCAGAGAGGGCAGAAGTGGAAGTGTGTTGTCTTCTCAGCTGCTCCTCATTCAGGTTGGGCTAGTAATGTGCTCTGAAAGGGATGTGGCGTGTATGCTGTCATCTGCAAATCTAGCATTTGTTGTGTTTCACATCTTGACATATGAACTTTAAAATTATTTCAATCTGTAGGTAGCTTTGTGTGGCTCAGGAGCACTCTTTATTTTTGCTGTAATGAGTGTGCCCTCTGGTAGAGGGGCAGAACAAAGAGCTCAGGGAAGGCAGCGCGTCAGAGCTGCAGGACTTGTTCAAGCTTTTCTCTCAGTGCCCCTTTACTCATTCGTGATCCGTTCAACTGATGCATAAACTGACTGTGGGACAGGTCGCTTGTACCTTAGCAATTATAGCGGCGCAGCTTAAACAGTCTTTAGTCAATATGCTTGATTTTGTCTGCGACTGGTATTGGCAAAAATGTAGGTTGGCCTCTGGCCCCGCTGAAGGTTCCTGCCAGTCTTGCTGGGGTTGTGCCTCACCACGGGCCTGTCTGGCAGAGCCGTGCTGATGGATGCTTGGAGAGAATTGTCTTGTGAAAGAGGGAGGTGGGTAATAATGGCTATTTGCAAAAACCAACTGTGTTAGTGAAAATGAAATCCTGCCTGCTCGCAAGGAAATCTGAAATATTGTAGCAGTGCAGTGCTCTGGAAATGTGAGAGCGAGCCCATTTCCAAAGTGACAGGCACTGGAGATGACAGCGTAGACAGAAGGCTCATCCTTACCATGTGTTGTAGGCTCAGAGCTTGCCTGGATCTTTAACTCGCTGCTGGTGGCTCACATGTTTTCCCCTCCATCGGTCTCATCCGTCACGGCCTCCCGCCTGGCTGTGGGAGCAGTCTGGCAGGCAGAGGTGGGCTAAGCTATGTCAGAGCTTTTTATTATTGAAAGCACGTTCAGCCTGTGGATGTTAATCAATGGTAAATTAGAATGCAATTGATATATGCATATGACATGCACATTAATTTTAAATGTGTTTATTGTAATTAGTGCTATTACAATGAATGCCAGAGGAAACTGGGAGTGATTAACCTCACATAAGCTTTGTTATAATTTGTTTAAAAAGTTCAACTTTAAAATGAGACAATCAAAATGTTGCTGCTTGATAAGGGGGGTAAACATAGGGGGATGTGTTTGAGTGTTGTTTCCCAATGAGGATTCATATGGAACCTTTGCCTCTATCCTCTGACTTGCCCAGGTGACTCCTTCTCTACTACCTCTCATCTTCCAGATTAAGGGTTTAGGTTTGGATCTGAAAAGTTTGCGGTGCAGAAGCTTCTTTACTCCTCTGCAATACTGTCTGCCTCAGTCTGTTATCCCTGATTTATAGGTTCTGTGTGGGGCTGAAGTGAAAAGCAATTGGAGTGTCCCACATAGCAGGGCCTTGTGCTCAAAAGAGCCCTAGGGGGTGATGTCCTCCTCTGGTAATGTATGGAATTAGGGTCTCTCCTGGCAGTACACAGCCACAATGGTGTAATCTCATGTAGCAGGGCAAGAGGAGGCTGAAAAGTCTGTTTGAACCTTAGGCTGTGTCTAGCAGAAGTGTCAGCTGGAGTATCCTCCTGGATGTGACAGTGTCCCTCTCTGGTATCCCAGTAATTCCTTACCCAGACTTCGTGTTGCTTGTGTTAGAAACCTTGTTTGCTTTCATCCAACCAGTGTTCCCCAGTGGGCGCTGGTCCCAGAAAAGAGATATGTGAGCCTGCCACAGATGTGGTGAACAGAGCTAGGGCTTAGCCAGCAGGCTGGGGGAGGACCAGGACTCCCTGCCTTGTTTTCTGTTCCTGGCGATCTGCTCGGAGTGTGATGTTAACTATGACTTCTGCAAGTGCCAGAAGGGGTTGCTTCATCCCCTCTGTAGCCTTTTTGCTCTTGGTTAACCCGAGGGATTAGGCAAAGGAAAAACAATAAGCTGATGTAGAAGTCTAGCAGCAACTTGGCTCAGACAAATGCTGCGGGCGACTCACTACATCCCTCCTCCTCTCTGCCAGCCTCTGCTGCCTACCTGGATTCGGTTCTGCTGATGCATCCTCATCCTGGTAAACTGCATTCATTGTGGAGGTTGTTCTAGTCCACTTGGTTAATAATAAATACACCAATAAAACTCACCTCCGCTTCAGCATTGTTATGTAAGTATAAATCTGTAAGTAGATCAGGCTTTGTTCCATGGACGAGGAGCAGCTATGGGAGCAGAAATTAACGACATTAAAGAGACTGGATATTAGAGCGCCTTGTTTGCTATGCAGAAGTAGGATTGCAGTATAGCTGTGGGTTCCTGCTATTTAACTGGTAGAGTTTTGATCATTCTTCCTTCTTTCTTCATGAAGTTCTCCGGGTTTCTATGAAGTCTGATTCTGTATTTCTGGGTGTGCATGTCCTGTGCAGAGACCTAGCTCTGGAAGGAGCTGGGAGCTGCCCAGCTATGTTGATGCTGCTGTAGAGAGGTCATAGCGGAGTGGTATAGAAAAGATTTTTTTTTTTTTAGCACAAATACACCCCTCACTGGCTGTGGACAGAGTGCTTTTGGTACATGAGCTTGTGTCTCTGCAAAGTGCTGTGCATGTGTGTGGACTAGCCAGCTGTGGGGTTTCTCTGCTGTATCCCTTTAGACAATGCTGCTGTGTCCCAAATGTAATGACCTGGCCTGTCCTCTTTCTGTTCCTCCCCCACATAAAAGCTGTGCCAATCTCCGTGCAATTCTAAAGAAAATATGGGTAAGCGTGTGCCTGTTTCTTTTTCTGCCTAGTTCTTCTGTCTGAATGATGATTGAAAGACAGATCTGAAAAAGAGTGTATTTTCTCTCACGTGTCTGTCTGTTTTCGTCAATAGAATATAACCCTTCAAGAATGATGGCAAAGTAATGAGCAAGTTGAGAGAAACCCTGTGAAACCTCCAGTAGCTGTATCTTGGGTAAAGGACCTTGGAATCCCACCCTACAGTTCAATTAGCCCAAGATCCTGGTATTAGTTGGGAATCCCAAAATGCCCTTCATCATCTTCACAGCCTGTTGAGAGGAAAAGGAAGATGTGTTTGGAGATGAAATGTTTCAACTAGCCTGTCTCTACAGATTTCAAAGGTAGAGACGTTCTTCAGGGTTGTCTAACCTGATATCCCCTGTGATGGAAGCTAGAGGTTTACACCGATTTCTGCCTCTACTGCAGCATGGTTAGGCTTTATTTGTAATTTAAAAGCAGTGACAGCATGTGGCTTCATCAGAGGCTGCTGTTTTTGATTACATGACAGCATGTCGCTGTCTCTGTTTTGGTCACATACTGCGAGATCTTTGGTTTTGCTGGGGGGCAGCTTCTTGGGAATACGTTTTGTTTCTGGGACAGTGTAAATAGTTTGTTGGCCGGCATCATGGCTTTCTGAACTTAATGGCTGTCCTACTTTTGGAAGCTATTAGTGTATAATGGCCAGCTTTCCAGACATCACCTACTAGTAGCTCATGTAGGAAAAGCCAATGTGTAGGAAATCCATTTAATAATGACTACATGATGCTGTTGCAAAACAGCACTTTCCCAAATAACCTTTGTCTGCTTGTTACCCATCATTTACCTTCAGCACCCCAGGAGAGCTGCTTTCTTCCTACTGGGGTTTGCTTGGCCTATTCAGTTTCCAGGGTCACGCAATCCAGGACCCTTAAACTAATTTCTCCCAGTCTACTGGGGATACTTCCTATAAGTCATCGTTAAGCAGTGGTAAATCTGCTGGCCTTGGGACATTTTTTGGGTATAGGGCTTTAATATATTATCCCTGCCTATAACACTATGGGAGCGAAGAGGCAGTTACTGGTATGTACTGCTCCCTTGCTGCATTAAGGCGCCTCAACAACTGTGGTTGCTGCTGTGGCATAGACATGTGTAAATTGATGCATCTGCCCATTTTTGAGACCTGTGTTCTGGTGCCTGAGGTTTTCACTCTGACAGAGGCTCAGCTGATTTAGCTGGCGAGGTGGTCCTCTGTGTTTGTCCTTCAAAATGGTAAATGGCTGGGTCGGGGCATGAACTTCTCCGGCTTCTCTGTTGTCCTCAGTGTGACCACAGACTTGTATTGTCCACAGCCTCTGAGTGCTACACAGAAGCCAGGGAAGGATCTGCTGTTGTTTGAGCATTAGCCTGTGTTTGGCACTTTCCCAGGGAGATGACTATTATGCTTATGCTTACAGAGTATACCAATCCTTTGCTTTTTTTAAAATTTAATTTTTTATTTTATTTAATTATATTTTTTTAAATTTTATTTTTAAACACATTAGCTGATCTCAGCCAAATTGGGCTAAAAGGCAGAGGCATCAATGCTAGAAATCCTTTCTAAGTTTCAGGATAGAAGATGGCCAGAGAAGGGAGAGAGACCTTTGGACCGGGATGACAGCTACCGTCACCCTGTCTCAGACATGAGGGAATCCACATGGGGACCTCAGTGCCTCGGGAGGCACTCTGCGCTGAGCAGCTGGGAAACGTTGGGCAGTAGGAAGCAGATGTTTGCCCTGTCCTTGTCTCCTGTCTTAACACCTTGGTGTCAGGTCTCCACCCTTATTACTGTATGGTGGGAGCAGGTTCTGCTGGGAGCCTGGAGCTTGCAGATCACTGCCTCATCTGCAGGGACTATTTCACAAGTCTGAATAGAAAAGGACCCAGGGTCATGGGTGGAAAGCGGGCAGAACACAGCTTTGTGCTCAGGCCATGAGTGGCACAGAGCAGAAGGTGCGTGGTGAGCGTCCGAAAGAAAGGGTCTCCCAGGGAGTGGGGAGTGATGGCCCTGAACACACTTGCTTTGTGTCAGTCAGTAAGTCTGTGATGGAGGCAGTAAAACTGGGGTGTCTGCAGTGAAAGAAATCCTGCTGTTTAGGATGGAGAGTTACTCAGCAGAGGGTGGGAGTGCTGTCTGCAGCCCCAGGAAGTGTCCATCACTGGGTTGGTACAGTTTGAAACACAGGACACAGTGGTGAAGTAGGAGCACTCTCTGCTTTGAAGAACAATGCAGACCAACTTCCAGCCAGCTGCGTGCTTTATCTAACTGACGACTTACTGTCCTGCTAAAGAGTAGCTTTTGGCTTTTAGTTTTAATCTCGGAAATAATAACAGCATGTTGTGTGATTTGTAATTGACCAGTAGGGAACCTGAAAGTACGATCCTGTGATCTGCTTCAGCCAGATTCTTCTACTGCCATGGCCGGTAACCAGTTCAGAAGCTGCCTTGGGGGGCAGAAGAGGGGAAGGCTAATGATGTGAGATCCAGATTCACAAAGGCTGGCTGGTTTTGTAGCCTTCCAGACAACACAGCAGTACTTAATGTTAATATTGAACACACAAACCCTGGTTTTTTTTGTGGTTTAAAATGGACATTGTCAACTCTTTATTTATTGCTTTTAATTTCTTTCTTGCTCTTTACAATATACCCCAGAGGTTCTTGAATTACATTTCTTTCCCCACCAATTTTTTTTGTCCTATTCTCTTTCACAAAAGGCAGCAGGGATTTTTTCTCTCCCCCCCTTCACCTTTCTGTCAGGCCTCACCTATGGTTTCTGTCAGGTCTCATGTATAGTTTCTGTGGGCAATTTAACCACTTAATTGTTCTACCCCTGAGGTAGCTAAATAGGAAATAAATTGTGACTAACTGTAGGAAAATTGTGCCTAACTGAAAGGAACTATAAGAGAATACAATATCTTTCAAAATGAAAATGTACCAGAAACTCCTGGATCCTTGAAAACTTCAGTGCATCAAGTTCTGTATATCTTTAATAAACTGGACTATAGGTAAAAGAAAAATACCCTGCAATGTGATCTGAAATTGTGTATTTAGCAAACAATGCCTTCTATGATCTAAATAAGCAAGTGCTATGCAGTGAAGAGAACTTAAAAATGCAGCCTCTCCCTTGCTTTGTGATTTTTCATCAGTTATCAAAAGCATCAGTCCACATTGTGAGTGAGCTGCTGGGTTCTTTCTTGTAATGAGAGCTGAGTATGAGTTATAGAAATGTAAATGGAGCAATCAGAACCTGCATCTTTGCTTTTCCTACTTCTGCAACTTCTGTAATGGGACTGAATGGAAATAAATCAGCTTAAAAAACCCACCAAACAATCCATTTCATTGCTGTTCTGAAAGCATACATGCTGGGTTTTGGCAAAAGCTAATTTTTTTCCACCAAATTGTAAACCCTTGGCAGGGGTGAGGATGGGGCCTTGCAGTGGGAACAGCCAGAAGGGATCTTTATCTGTGACAGTGCTAATGGGTGCTGTTATCATTCTAGATGGTGGGAGCTGGCAGGGTGAGCAAATAATGCATCGATTTAAATATTTTATTCCAATAGTACAAAGAAAGAGAAAAGACTTCAAGAGAGAAAGGAGAAAAGGAGACCCAGAATCAACTGCAAATGTGTTCAATGAGGGAAAGAAAAAATGAAAAATGATGTTCAGCACTGAACAGCCCTCTAACCTTTATGGATTGCTTCGCTAGGCCTGGCATTGGACATGCAGACAGGACATGGCTGGAGGAGCTGAGCTTGTTTAGGATGGAGCTTACTTGGTGGCTGCTGGTCTCTGGTGCTGTCAGTCTGTCTCCTTTAGCACTAACTTGACTTAAATTTTGTTAGTCATTGGATTGCTTTGGAAAAGGGAGGAAGAGATCCACATGTAACACTAAGACTTCTTTTTGCAAACAGACTACATTGTGGGGGGCAGAGTAGAGACGTGGTCATGGTGACAGTGTCTCCTTTCTCTTTAAGAGGGGCAAAGATGCAGATTGATATGCTTTTCTTTAACATGCAAAGGTGAGACTGAAGCCAGCCTTGTGAGCACATCTTCTAATTGAATAATAGAGGCATGTAACAAACCCAGTTCCTTATTGATAGGAAGAAAGGTTTAGGTCTTCTGAAACTTCATTAAACTCTCTGTAGTAATTAACCACTGTGCAAAGGTAGCTCTCTGCAGTGCTGTCAGCTGGGCTAGTTCCAATTAGATGCACTGCCTGGACGTACCTTATTGATTAGTCTAGCCTGAACATCAGGCTGCTTGAGAGAAATGACTTGGAGAGAACATGTTTCTCTTTTCTCTCTTGTTGGGAGGGGACCAGGTAATTTGTTTTTTAGGGAGTGGTGAGTTTGGTCATAAGAGTTTCTTCCATGTTTTGCTTCTTGTCATGCCAGGAGGCTGAAGCCAAAGAGTTTTTCACAATGCTGTGAGTGAGCAGGGCTGAATGTGACAGTGGCTGTTTGGGACTAACCTAAAAACTATCTGCTTTAGCATCCTGGCTCCAGGGATGATGGATAAGTATGAGAGGAGTGGGGCAAATTGGATTCTTTAGTTGGCTTTTGGCCACCCTTGTATTTAATTTTTTGTTGGAGTCCATTCCTGTTCAAAAGACCTGTGACCTGTATAGTAAAAACGAGCACAGTCTAGGGAAGGAAAGGGTAATTAGATGTACAGGAAGGGCAGTGATGAGACCGGAGGGTATTAAATCCAATATCCTGGTTCCCAGATGCCTTTTCCATTGGTGTATGTTAAATTTTTCTTTAGATCTACCTTTAGCATAGCTTGTCTATAATAGAATGCTTAAGTGTGCACAGCACCCCCTTATTCAATAGACACACTTTTCCAGTTGTGTCCTTGAGTCTCTTTCCTTTCCTGTGAAAATGCGCCGTTTGCTCCTGCGAGCTCTGCGGAGCTAATATAGCTGTGGGAAGAAGATGGATTCTGCTCACCTCATCTATCATCAGCAGCGTTGTCACCCGCGTACGTTTCTGTTGCTGAGCCCTTTATTGCAGGTAGGGGTGGGAGACTGCAGTTCCCTGGCTGGTGAGGATACACCGCTGGTGCCCTCTCCTGGAGGCAGAGCCGGGCTCTGCTACTGCTCGTGAGAGCATCCCCTGTCACCTTTCAGTGATTCATGGCTTGGAGAGTATAAGGCATCAAGATGGGGACTGTGGTGGGGGATCGGAAGAATGAAGTGTGTGGTCCCATACCTTGTGACAAATACCAGATGCTTCAGAAAGATGCTTGGCATCTGTGTGATAGTACACGCTGCAGGGAAGTTTCTTCTTTATCCTACATTGGTACAGGCCCAGGAGCATGATGCTTTAGATGTGTATGTAATGCTGTAACATGGCAGTGGCATTTTAATGTGATGAGGAAGGTTTGTGTGTCTTTCTGGGGCTGTGCTGTGCCAGTAGGTAGCCCATGTAGGATGTGGGCTACGCTCTGTGCTCTGCTCTGGGGGTCAAGGGCTTGGAGCCTGTAGGACTGAGGCGTTGTTTGCGATGTTCTCAGCCGTCAGAAAGACAGTGGGAATTTGGCCACCAAAAATCTGCAAAGTCAAATTACACCGCTGAAGCCAAAACTGAGGGACAGCTTCTCTCCCCATCCTGGTTAAAAGCTGTTGAGGCAGTGGGGGCAGGTGCTCTCCCTTGGCCTGTTTTTATGTGAAGGCTGGTCCAAGGGAGGCCCTGGTCTACGACTGGGCACTGTCTCAGTGCATGCCTGTCTTGCTCACTGGGTAGCCGCAACCTTTCTTTCAGAGCCTTCATTCAAAATGTAGCCTCTAGCCATCAGGCTGGCCTATTCTTAAAACTACCAGTAATGCTGGTTATTTTATACATGTGGTCGTTTTTCACAAGCTTCGTACTTACAGCATTTTCTGTCCTCTTCCCCTGCAACTCTTACAGCTATCACAAGGATGAACAATGTCTTGATTTCCTCTGCGAAGCTTAGGATGGGCAACCCACTGTTAAAGCATATGTGTTGAGAAAAGAGAGACTGGCTACCAGGGTCTAACAAAGCCATGTAGCAGCCCCACTGATCCAGAAGGCCTGTCTAACCCTGGATCACTGGTATTAGAGAGGGTAGACCCATGCACTGAGACCATAGGACAAGGGGTAATAACTTTAAACTAAAAGAGGGAAGATTTAGACTAGGTATAAAGAAGAAATCTTTTACAATAAGGGTGTTGAAACACTGGAACAGGTTGCCCAGAGCGGTGGTAGATGTCCCACCCCTGGAAACATTCAAGGTCAGGTTGGATGGGGCTCTGAGCAACCTGATCTAGTTGAAGATGTCCCTGCTCATTGCAGGGGAGGTTGGACTAGATGACCTTTAAAGGTCCCTTCCAACCCAAACTATTCTGTGATTCTATAAACTGCACTGGATCAGGAGCTGTGAGTACTACCAGGTATGGAAGGGGGCTGGGGTGAGGTATGTTGGCAGCCTGGGGAAATAAGAAGTGAGGAGGCAACAGTGTGTGTGTGAACATTGTGTAAGAACATGGATGCAAGGGTGTTGGAGCTGGTAGAGTGCAAGGAGGCAGAAGGATAAGGTCACTGGGGGTGCACTGGAGGATATAGAGTCCAAACGGCAGCAGTTGAATTGGCAGGAGGGACAACTGGTAATAGTGGAGGAACTGGTGACAGAAATTGTGTAAGTTGCTCTAGCGTCCAAAGCAGGTGGTCCTGTTCTTCCTCCATCTCCTGGCTGCTTCCTTGCAATTCCCAACCCATGCCCTGCCTTGCTCCCATACAAGTCTCTGTGCGGTCCCGAGGTGAACAGGACTGATGCCGCTGAACAAAGCTTGTTATTCATCTGGGGCAATTTCCCAGTCCATTTTTCTGGGTGGTTGCTCACACAGCAGTATTGGTAAAAGGCAAGTGGCAGCTTGTGAAAAATGGGCCAAAAGAGGGATGGGTTCCTTCAATAGCAACATCAGCTCCTGCTGGCTTTGCTTGTGTCAAACTAAGCCCAGTGTGTGAATGTGAAGGTGCACCAAGTCCAAGTCTTCCCCTTGCTTTGTCTTTTGTAGGGATGTGGAAATGCCTTTAGGAACCTACATTGAGAAAACGCAACCTAAGTGCAGAAGTGCTACCTTAGACCCCAAGTCTGTGTTCTGTTTTTTGTGGCTCCCTTTGATGGCCCCTTTCTGTGGAGTATGTACAAACCCAAAGACGTTTAGCTTTAGGCAGTGAGTACTGCCAGACAGTGAGATGCTGCCTTGGCAGATAATTGGAGTGCTGATGATTGTGAAGAGGCAGTGGTGGCATTTCCAAGTTTCCCTCAGTGCTATAGGAAAGGCTGTATTAGAGGGGGGTAAGGTGGCCCCATTTTGTGTTACTGAGGGCTAGGAAAGAACCTGTGATGCATTACAGAAAATATGGAAAATTGGCAAATCAAGTGAAGCCATCAGCCACCAGGCAAGGCCTATGTTTATTTGCTCTACTGGGATGCCGAGTTTTTAAAATTTGCATAAACCCCAATAACACTGAGTCTCTATATTCCCAACTGCAGTGGGCTGCAGTTGCTGGGATAGTCACCTCATTTGCAAGAAAACAGTGAATTGCCAGATCTACTGAACTTTGAAACATCTGCAGAGACCAAAAGGTTTTTCTTTAGTGGGCTCTGGGGTGGGCCTGAGGCAATTTGACTATTGCACCTCAAATTCTGCAGGTCTCTCATCAAATACTTATTTTTCTTTAGAAGTGAGTTTCTTTCCCCCTTTTTGTTTTAGGGTTGTTTTTTGTTTCTTTTCATTTTTTTTTAATTTTATATTTGAGACTTTTCTGATCTGGAATTTGAATCTTTATTTTTAGCCAAGTTTGTGTGCGTATGTATGTAAGGATATATTTTATGCATGTTGGATATTTTCCGTTTCAGAATACAATTTTCTTCTCATCCTTTTACTTTGGGGAGTGTCTGGAAGGGGAGAGCAAGTGGGAGGGACAGGGCTGCAAGGCATAATTTGCTTTAAATCACACATTTCTAAAGATATTTCCCCTTTCTTAAACTATGTTGGTGGAAAGTCATTGCAATCATTTACCCTGAGAAGTCTGACTCTTGGGACAAATCTCTGGAGTGCATCTGAGCTTTCCATTTATTCTCCTTGCTGAATATTGATACTGTTGTCTGGGTTACAGAGGGAGATTTGAGCTTACAAGTTACATTAGTTCTTTATTACATCTTCTTAGTTGGGGCTGTATTTCATTTGTTCCTGAAGCAGCTGAAGAACCTGAGTTTGAGTTGTAAAGCCGTGACAGCAATCGGAGAAACAGGTTTTTCTCTCGTTAGTAACAGGTTGTTGAAACCGGAGCGTACAAGGTGGGAAGCTGACATGGTCTGCTCTGACACCGGGGCAAAGCAATGCCTGGAAAGGGCTACAGTTCTGCTGGAGCTCAGGGTGTCAGCACCTCCCAGAGATCAGTGACTCGGGGCACAGATGTGGTTCAGCCACTGTAGCAAACTGTAGTGATCAATTTGGCAAGAATTGCTTCCAGATAAAACCCAGGGATATAGACATGGGACTTCCTTTGAGGTCTGGTCCAGTCCCTTCCTCTTGTCAGGTATTTTTGTATTTCCAAAATCCTGCCTGGGGACTGAAAGTGGTTTCTGATATTTAGTGTGTGTGTGCGCGCATGCGTGTGCACGGGGAAGGAGATAACTCATCTTGCCATTGCTGGTTTTGATGATTTGTTTTCCTATATAGTGGTCTGTAGCCAGACTAATGTAAGTAAGCACTTTTATGCCTCGGCCAGTCCTGTGTTGCTGTCAGTGTCTGCTTACCAGCCTCATTCAAGCATCCCCATAGCTATATGTAATCCTCAGCACAGATAAGAGGGTATCTTCGCTGGTGTTGAATGCTTGAACAAGTCTGTTCCCATTTGTGCCTTTTGCAAAACTAACCCCGGTCAATAATTTATAAGCACCAGGAAGATCTCATCCAGAAAATGATGTATAATTCTTGTCAGCCATGTTCAAGGAAGAAGAATTGAAAATGGAACAAGACAGGCGGAGATGGGCTACAAAGATGACTGGGGAAAAGAGATCCCTCCTCATGAGAGGAGGCTAAAAGCTTGTAAAACTGGTGGAAAGGGTGACGGAGATGGGAAGTGCTTGTTCTTTGTAAATGCATTAAGGTCACAAATACTGGAGAGGGAGAAGAGCTATTGAAAACAGAGGGCAGTGTTGGTTCAGGAACAATCGGCTGTTAACTGTTAGTGAATGAGCTGAAGGTGAATTGGGAAAAAGGCTTTTGTGCAGAGCAGTGATGCTGTGTAATGGCCTTCTCAGAGGTACTGTGAAGGAAATGGAGCATTTTATTAATGGGAGGTAGTGCTGATGATACTTTTGGAAGACTTTGGCACTCAGGAGGTCCCTGCCATTTGTGTGTTCCTAGACAAAAGTTGTGGCACGTTTTGTAGATTTTTAGGCACCATATTTTTCTAGCATGAATTTAAATGGCAATGGTCCAGTCCTCCAAGAGTTTTCACTTACTGTGTGCATGTGCAACTCTTGTGTAAACAGCTACTGCATTTAATTCCAGAACAAGTTCTATTTTAACCTGTGGAAGGTGTAAGTGTAATATTATTTCAGATAATTCTGTATGTTGGTCCTGACTACTTTCAAGGTGTTTTGGGGTGAACAGCGTTCCTGCAAACATAGAGAACAGCTGCTTGCTTCAGGAAATGCTGATGAAGATCAAAATAGCTCTACTTGTTGATAGCATAAAACTATTTTCCCTTCAGAATAGAATGCTAATTGGAAAAACTTTCTTGGACATCTAGAAGGTGATCTGGGGCGTTTGCATCGTTAGCCCACCTCTCTGCAGAAGAACCTTTGATTTGTCTTTTAAGGAATAGGGCACAGTGTTTGGACTGACTTTGGATGGGAGCCCAGGTATTCTTTTCTTCTTTTCTTTGCAAAGAGCAGGTGGAAGATGACAAGTAAATGATGACATTATTACGCTTGCACTTTAATAGTTTCCAAGGAACTTGCAAGTAAGCGAAGGCAACACATGAAATATTCATGGTTTGTCTTTGCTCTCATACAAAAGGTTGAAAGCTTCCAGAGCCGAAGTTCAGGGTACATGAAGCATATGGAAATAGCACCTGCAGTGCTGCCTGAAGGGCTAACGCTGACCTTTTTTGGAGTGATAAATAAGATTTTTTTTTTTTTTCTTTTATCTCAATTGAAAAAAAGAGATCTTGTTTCCACACCCAGGATTCNGGAGGAACTGGTGACAGAAATTGTGTAAGTTGCTCTAGCGTCCAAAGCAGGTGGTCCTGTTCTTCCTCCATCTCCTGGCTGCTTCCTTGCAATTCCCAACCCATGCCCTGCCTTGCTCCCATACAAGTCTCTGTGCGGTCCCGAGGTGAACAGGACTGATGCCGCTGAACAAAGCTTGTTATTCATCTGGGGCAATTTCCCAGTCCATTTTTCTGGGTGGTTGCTCACACAGCAGTATTGGTAAAAGGCAAGTGGCAGCTTGTGAAAAATGGGCCAAAAGAGGGATGGGTTCCTTCAATAGCAACATCAGCTCCTGCTGGCTTTGCTCGTGTCAAACTACGCCCAGTGTGTGAATGTGAAGGTGCACCAAGTCCAAGTCTTCCCCTTGCTTTGTCTTTTGTAGGGATGTGGAAAGTGAGTACTGCCAGACAGTGAGATGCCCCCTTGGCAGATAATTGCAGGGCTGATGATTGTGAAGAGGCAGTGGTGGCATTTCCAAGTTTCCCTCAGTGCTATAGGAAAGGCTGTATTAGAAGGGGGTAAGGTGGCCCCATTTTGTGTTACTGAGGGCTAGGAAAGAACCTGTGATGCATTACAGAAAATATGGAAAATTGGCAAATCAAGTGAAGCCATCAGCCACCAGGCAAGGCCTATGTTTATTTGCTCTACTGGGATGCTGAGTTTTTAAAACTTACATAAACCCCAATAATACTGAGTCTCTATATTCCCAACTGCAGTGGGCTGCAGTTGCTGGGATAGTCACCTCATTTGCAAGAAAACAGTGAATTGCCAGATCTACTGAACTTTGAAACATCTGCAGAGACCAAAAGGTTTTTCTTTAGTGGGCTCTGGGGTGGGCCTGAGGCAATTTGACTATTGCACCTCAAATTCTGCAGGTCTCTCATCAAATACTTATTTTTCTTTAGAAGTGAGTTTCTTTCCCCCTTTTTGTTTTAGGGTTGTTTTTTGTTTCTTTTCATTTTTTTTTAATTTTATATTTGAGACTTTTCTGATCTGGAATTTGAATCTTTATTTTTAGCCAAGTTTGTGTGCGTATGTATGTAAGGATATATTTTATGCATGTTGGATATTTTCCGTTTCAGAATACAATTTTCTTCTCATCCTTTTACTTTGGGGAGTGTCTGGAAGGGGAGAGCAAGTGGGAGGGACAGGGCTGCAAGGCATAATTTGCTTTAAATCACACATTTCTAAAGATATTTCCCCTTTCTTAAACTATGTTGGTGGAAAGTCATTGCAATCATTTACCCTGAGAAGTCTGACTCTTGGGACAAATCTCTGGAGTGCATCTGAGCTTTCCATTTATTCTCCTTGCTGAATATTGATACTGTTGTCTGGGTTACAGAGGGAGATTTGAGCTTACAAGTTACATTAGTTCTTTATTACATCTTCTTAGTTGGGGCTGTATTTCATTTGTTCCTGAAGCAGCTGAAGAACCTGAGTTTGAGTTGTAAAGCTGTGACAGCAATCGGAGAAACAGGTTTTTCTCTCGTTAGTAACAGGTTGTTGAAACCGGAGCGTACAAGGTGGGAAGCCGACATGGTCTGCTCTGACACCGGGGCAAAGCAATGCCTGGAAAGGGCTACAGTTCTGCTGGAGCTCAGGGTGTCAGCACCTCCCAGAGATCAGTGACTCGGGGCACAGATGTGGTTCAGCCACTGTAGCAAACTGTAGTGATCAATTTGGCAAGAATTGCTTCCAGATAAAACCCAGGGATATAGACATGGGACTTCCTTTGAGGTCTGGTCCAGTCCCTTCCTCTTGTCAGGTATTTTTGTATTTCCAAAATCCTGCCTGGGGACTGAAAGTGGTTTCTGATATTTAGCGTGTGTGTGCGTGCATGTGTGTGCACGGGGAAGGAGTCATCTTGNATGGTCCAGTCCTCCAAGAGTTTTCACTTACTGTGTGCATGTGCAACTCTTGTGTAAACAGCTACTGCATTTAATTCCAGAACAAGTTCTATTTTAACCTGTGGAAGGTGTAAGTGTAATATTATTTCAGATAATTCTGTATGTTGGTCCTGACTACTTTCAAGGTGTTTTGGGGTGAACAGCGTTCCTGCAAACATAGAGAACAGCTGCTTGCTTCAGGAAATGCTGATGAAGATCAAAATAGCTCTACTTGTTGATAGCATAAAACTATTTTCCCTTCAGAATAGAATGCTAATTGGAAAAACTTTCTTGGACATCTAGAAGGTGATCTGGGGCGTTTGCATCGTTAGCCCACCTCTCTGCAGAAGAACCTTTGATTTGTCTTTTAAGGAATAGGGCACAGTGTTTGGACTGACTTTGGATGGGAGCCCAGGTATTCTTTTCTTCTTTTCTTTGCAAAGAGCAGGTGGAAGATGACAAGTAAATGATGACATTATTACGCTTGCACTTTAATAGTTTCCAAGGAACTTGCAAGTAAGCGAAGGCAACACATGAAATATTCATGGTTTGTCTTTGCTCTCATACAAAAGGTTGAAAGCTTCCAGAGCCGAAGTTCAGGGTACATGAAGCATATGGAAATAGCACCTGCAGTGCTGCCTGAAGGGCTAACGCTGACCTTTTTTGGAGTGATAAATAAGATTTTTTTTTTTCTTCTTTTATCTCAATT